>QJPP01003770.1:0-199298 GCA_003996215.1 Jaltomata sinuosa
TTGGACACTTGTCCTTTTTTAATTGAACATCTTACAATTAGTTGGTACACATAATTATTACCATTAAAACTTATACATATTTAATTATTTTCCTTTCTTTCTTTGTAAAATTTATTTTCCTCCTCACTTTGATTTTCTTTCATTAATTTCTTATCTTTTCACTTTTACTTAATTTCAAAAAATACGTATATATTTTTTAAAAAATAATAATTCTTTTAAAAACTGACCTTTATTTTTTGCATTTTTTTAAAGTTTAATTTCCTTTACTTTTTTTGTATTCGTTCAAAATTAACATATTTAATTACAAGGCATTTAAAATTAAATTCAAAGGAAAGACAAAGAAAATAAAAAGAATAAATAAAAGCAATAGAAAAAAAAATGAAAGAAAGTAAAAATAATTAAAAAAAAAAGTTTACGTGTATTTGAGCAAAATTTAAATACAAGGCAAAGAAAAATATAAAAAATACATTCTTTTAGAAAATTTTAAATACAAGAAAAATATAAATAATTTTTTTTACGTATATTGACTTATTTAAATACAAGGCAAAGAAAATAAGAAAAAGTTTTTTTAAAAAAAAAAAAATTAAAAAAAAACCATTTATACACGTGGCAGCGCGTGTATATCACCACAACTAATTAGATTGAGTTATGACTCCACGTCAGCACATAAGGTGCAAAGAATTACAGGAAAAAAAAGTTTAGGGGGGTAATAGGACCCCTGTATAGTTAAGGTGTGTCGCTGGGATTTCACCTATAGTTTAGGGTGATACTTATGCATTATCTCAAATATATATATATTATTAATTTAGAAGCTCAAGAAAATAAAAAGGACGAAAGGAGGGTCAAAATTGGGTGTCAACAACTTGTCCCTCTTTGATCGGAGATGATGTAAGAGTGTTTGAGCAAAAAAATTAACATAGTAGACAATTTTATTCCGACCAATAAACACAACCTTGAAAGAGTTTAAGATGATATAGTTGTTGGGCAGGTTACGGGGTAGAGGATTTTAAAAAGTTTAAGAAATCGATATGAAAGGTGTTGAAGGTTATGGCCGAACTCACTTTTGAGGCGCCTACATATCTCAGGTTTCACGACAATCAGGCCATATGTAGTTCAAGATACAATTGATTTATGCACGATTTAAAAACTTCCAAAAATTAGTCCAGTGTTGAATTATTGAGAGACTGGAGAGCTTAAAAATGCGAGTAGTAACGAAATTGGAGTACGTCGCCCTTGTCTATCAAGCTAGCCTACATATCTCATATACTGAGAATCAGGCCAAATGTAGTTCGACTCAATCAGTTGAAAAGTGCTCTTTATGAGGAGATAATAGATGGCGTGTTGTCTGATTATGGAAAAGAGGCTTGCAACCTCCTAATTATGAATGTAGTGTGCTTCACACTCATAATCAAGATTCTACATGTACATAATCTCTATGTATCTCACGTATATCATCACATAAAATAAGAATCGATAATACTCCAGTGTCAAATTGAAAATTATACTAGGTAAGGAACTTAGAGACAAGAACCTCGAAATGAATAATCTACATGCCTTATTACATGGGTGTAGTTTGAATGTGGTGAAAGGTGATCCTCAACTCTCGCATGAAGAGTTTGATAATTCTCCTTGGCAATTGACCCAGTTTGCTGCTAAGAAAAAGTTTCACGCTTGTGCTACGCTTTGTGGATCCGATATGCTTCATGCTAAACTTCTGCAAAATCTAGAGTGTATTTGTAAAAAAAGTAGTAGGAATGCGAGTACAAGCAGAATTAAAGTGAATCACAATGGCAACATAAGATCTGTGTTAAATCTTTCGCGATAAGATGATGATATCTCAGTTAGTGCAGGTGCAAGATTAGTGTCAGTGCCAGTGCAAAATTAGTGGCAGTATAAAGTTAGTGCGAGTTCCAGCTAGTGCAAGTGCGAGTACAAAGTTAGCGCTATTTTAAAGTTAGTGCTAATGCAAAGTTAGTGCTGGTGCAAAAACAAAATTAGTGCACTTGTTATTTTGCAGATAAAGAAACTTCAAATCGTCTTGCGAGTGCTGCAACTCCATGCTTTGCCTGTTTAAATTATCTATGCTTTTCTTTGTATGCCTGCTTGTTTGATCACTATGACCCCACCCAGGATGTAACATTTGCTTGAAGGAATAATAATCAAACAACCTCATTGCTATGCCTGTTTGGACTAACCTACATTCAAAGAAAATTTGTGAGTTGGGGAGGGGAGGCTGATTCACACCGATTTGAGATTTCTAACTCTGCTCCTTAATTATTCGTCTTCTTCTTTGGACTCTATGTCCCCGTTCGAGGTACGAGACTTGGTAGATGAATACAATTATTTTTTAAAAAAAATATAGCTTTGTAAAATAACATAAATAACATACTTATATTTGAATATAATTTATTGCTAAAATTTTATGTCATATTTCAGATTATGACATGCTTCGTATATCCTTTGACGCAATATCCAAATTAAATCATATTCTTGTACTAGTCAGCATCCTCGATTATCTCCTTTCGGCAAAGCTTTTCCCAGATTCTTGCTTTAACCACCTCTTGCGTCGATTTATAGAGGAATATGTGATGTAAAATTTTGATACCTTCTCAAAATTTATCCCAGTTTCTAGCTTAAAGATATGACCGAGCCTATAAGGCACCTACGTATTCTGTAAATACAGGAATCAGGTCAAAACATAGTTCAAAGTACATGCAAAGAGGAATTGGAAATTTTTTGCTAATGTGAGCGAAGTCGATATAGGCCGTCTACGTATCCCACCAAGGGAATCAGGTCAAAACATAGTTCAAATTACATCAAAATAGTACATAAAGAGAAATAAACTAATCTTAGCCTCCAATTACTGCATCGTGGTCATGCTTCACCATTCGCAATTCGCATCTACTCGCATCAATGCTCTTCAGGTCATCAATACTTGCTAATTTGGTGCGAATTTGATAACTCCAATCTGCTTTGAATCCTCGAATTTTGCTTCACTAGATTTGGCAACTCACAACCATGCAAATACACCATTTCAACTTTATCCAAAAATTGCTCAAATTCTTTGGCTAGCTTATCGAGTTGCTTGTCATTTCTGCATCCTTCAAGCGCCTTCTGGTTATTCATATTTTACCCTTTTGCCTTGTTACACATCATAATCATAGAATCGACAGATTTATTATTTTGTATGATAAAAAAGTGAAAATAAAGGTAATAGATAAAAATAAGGAGTTAAATAAAATAAAAAAGCATTTATAGATTTTGCATTTAAGCTTTCAAAAAGAAAGGTAAGAATAACAAAAAGTTCTTCAACATGATTAAAGCCTTAATTTTAAATCATGTCATTTTAAAATACTGATAAAATTTTAATCTACCAAGACTTCCGGCGAATCAAGAACGGAGCAAAGGTCCAATTCTTCAAATCATTTCTTAGTTCGACATTCCAGATGGTCGGTGTCTTAATGAGATCTTCTTCAGTAATGACTAAACTTTTGACCCCTTTAACTGGGTCATCTTCAGCAACATCATCTAGCATTTGGACAGTAGGCAGATTTGAAAGTGACTGATATAGAAGTGAAACAGGATCAGGCACAGAGATATCATCCCTCTTCTTAAAACCAAGTTTGAATGCTTTCTCTGGAGCTAGTTTATGTCCTAGACCAAATGTGGTCTTCCCTCCTAGCATAATAGTCCTTAAAGACTTTACTCATCATCCATGATAATCAGATTCACACCCACATTTCCATGATGAGGCAAAGGGTTGTTATTCACATTTGGGGGAGCTCCCTTAAGTTGAATCACATTCTCTTTGATTAATTACTTAATCTTGTCTTTCAGGGAAAAACAATTCTCGGTATCATGTCCAGCATCCCTTGAGTGATACACACATTGCTTAGTCTTATCAAACCACTTTGGACGAGGTTTGATATTTCTCCAAAGAATTGGCTGGATCATTCCTGCATCTCTCAACCTTTCAAAGAGTTGGGTGTAAGGCTCAGCCAGAGGTGTGTAAGTCTTTATTTTGTCAATGTTTTGACAAGGCCTTGGTGGAGTTGCTGGATTATTTAGAGGTTGGTGACGGGATGGTTGATGATAATATGGTGAACTTTGATATGTTGGCGTGGGTTGGTAGTAGGCTGGTTGAGTGTTATAGACAGGGTAAGAAATGAGTGAAAACATCTGGGTGTGTGGGCTTTGTAGTGCATGAATCTGGCTTGGCCCTTACCCTTGAATGTTTATTAGGCTACAACTTCCTCTTTTTCTTCTTACCTCCTCCTATTGTCCCAGACTGGATTGCCTTACTTGTTTTTTGCAGGGCTGTAAGGTTTGTGACTCTCCCAAATTTGATTCCTTCTTCCAAAGCCTCTCTAATTTTGACAAGATCTGTGAATTTATGCCCATCATAAGAAACATCCTTTCATAATACATATTATCTTGAGCTTTGATGAAGATGTCCTTCATTTCATTTTCATCCACTAGGGGTCAAACTCTAGCTGCTTCTGATCTCCAACGAATAGCATACTCGCGAAAGGTTTTAGTTGTCTTCTTTTTCAAGTTTGCAAGGTAAGATCGATCAGGGATGATCTCAATGTTGAACCTAAACCTTTCCATGAAATCCTCTACCATATTGCTCCAATTATGTCATATCTTGGGATCTTGTTCAGTATACCAAGTCAAGGCATCTCCCATCAAACTTCTAATAAATAGTTTCATTCTTATAACTTCGTTTCTCCCCATGCCAACTAACTTATCATAATAAGACCTTAGATGATTTTCGGGATTTTCCGTGCCATCAAACATCTCGAATTTGGGTGGCTTGTATCTATCAGGTAAGTCAATGCCGGGATGTACACATAAATCCTCAAACTCGAGCTTCTCCCCTCTTTTGGAAATTTGCATATTCCTGACTTATTCTCTCAACTCACGCATCTCCTTATCACGTTCCTCCTCCTTTGTCTTTCATTCTTTCTACAATAACTCGTATTGATCAACAACTGGTGTTAGGGTAACAGATGGTTAGGCTTCCATCACATATATCTGTGGAACACATTGTGTGTTAGGAGAAGCAACATTTGCCATCGATATGTGTTGAGGTACTAGATGATTTTTGAATGATGGAATATCCTGAGGAATAGTAGTTGGGTTGGCATATGACCTATCCTGAGGAATAGTAGTTGGGTTGGTATATGACGGATTGGTGGGGATTTGGTTTTGAGGATTTTGGTATGCGTGAAATTGGGTAGTATACTGTGGATAAAAAGGAATTTGATTTGGAGAGCTTTGGTGGGCGGGAAATGGAGTGACATATTGTGGGTTAGTAGGGACTTGAGCGGGTGGTGGGATGACATACTGAGGGTCACGAGCAGTTTGGTTAAACGAATTTTGACATGGGAGAGTTGGATAGGCATACTATGGGGTAACATGAGCTTGACTTGCGAGGGATGGATTTGCAGGGTGCACATTCATGATTGGTGCGTTTACAGGCTGCGTGCCATGTCGAGGAAAGTAATTAGGCATGGGTGATTCCAGAGATGGAAAGTGAGGCAGTAATAGAGCAGAAACTCTTAGTTTTTGAAGCAGAGTATTGGAGGTAGGTAACTTGCCAAAGTTCCTAACACGTTCAACTTCTCATTGTAAATCAGCAATTTGTTGCTCCAAGCGAGCAATGTGTTCATCATTAGAAGTGTCATCCTTAGATTCTGAAGCCTCAGGGTTATCACTAATGATGACATCTTTAATGCCTAAAAGGTTTGCTATTGGCGGATCAGTTGCATTGGTTCTTGGCTTTCGTACAACCCAGATGAGAAGAGTTATTGTATCGTCGGCCATTTCAAGTGTCAGCGTGAATAGCCTTTTTATTTGGGGGAATAAAAATAAAAAGAAAAGAAAAGAAAAATACAAAGAGCGGTGTTAGATGAGGTAAAAATAAATATTGAATAAATAACATATAAATCATGTAGCAAATGGTAGATTTCACAAGACAAATAACTTGTGGAATAACCAAGTAATTCAAATAATAGCTCGCCTTAATATGCAAGGTACCTCTTTTATGCCTGAGGTAGGCCTAACAAAAATTTGAAGAATAAAGATGTGCCCTTATATGTCATTCTATTGCTCTTTAATCAATTAAACGATAAAATATTTCATAAAAAATTAAGTGCAAAAAATAGCTTATAGCTTTAATACATCTCGAATATAATAGAAATACTCCTAATAAGCTAAGTTTCTATCACGACTCAATCTATCGGGCCGTGCGGGCGCCTACTCTATGCACCTAGATAGACAAACCCTTACCACCCGTCTAACATGTAAATGCAAAAAAACTCAATATAACCATATACCTTCATTTCTAATACATGTGAACCTTTACAATCTTTTACTCAGGAAACTTCATTATGAAGAATATAATAAGACCGTTTTGCAACTTTAAAATACCCTCCCTAGGACCTAGTCTAAAATAGGTATAAGAGCTACTACAGGATTTATATAGAGAAAATGTGAATGAGACAACTTTCGTCATGGAATCGAATGACAGAAGCTGCTGAAGATCGCCATCGTCATGTGCCTATGAAACATCACCAACCCTGCAACCAGACTATACCCAAAAAGGTATAGCAAGAGTAGAATCAGTACAAACACATGTAGTGGTAGGCATCATCAGTCGACCCGAATCCACTCATACCATCATATAAGAAAATCAAGGAAAGCATGAAAATAGCCAATATAGCTCCATCCTCCAACATCGCATCCCCTTCTAACTACAATCCAAACCTCAACCCCTCATATTCCTTTCCGCTGCCAACTCCCTCACTTTCAAGACTTCCAAGTAACACTAACCTTAGACTTTCCAAGTCACACTAGCCTTAGAATTCCCAAGTCACCCTAGCCTTAACCCAACCAATAATTCCAACCCTGACTGCCTCTCCATCATCCTAGTCAACCCCTCATGACTATGCATCCAGAAATGACCCAGTCCCTGTCAATCCAGACCCACTTCCCTCATGGTTCTACTCAAGAGTATCTGGACCCCACAAGGGACCCTAGGCAATTCCCCAGCGTGACAATACCAGCTAGTAGTACGACACCTGACTCTCAGTCATTCCCTTAGCTTACTAGTCACTTGTGATCCACTTTTACAACCACGGTCAACAATCCACAATAACAATAATTATACGCCATTACATATCCCAGACCAACCCTGGATTCCCTCTAGACAACACCTAAGTGTTAACATACAACCAGGTCTACCCCAAGACCAAACTCACAGATCAATATAACAACCCGGCCTCTCAAGGACCAAAATACAATATCACAATTTATAACCACAGCTCGGTCCACTCACGGAACCAAATCAAATGCACAATATAATAAGTAAAACCATACCAGGCGTGGTATCCGAGCCAACCAGTTAGTATTTCCCCATACCAGGCGTAGTACCCGAGCCAACCATTAGTATATCCCGTACCAGGCATGGTACCCGAGCCAACCATTAGTATACCCGTACTAGGCGTGGTACCCAAGCCAACTGAATGTCACATAAATCCACAGTCACATATAATAAACAATCAACATTTGTAAACCAACAAGCAATAACACCTAGTTCATTTCACAAGACTGAAATCCGGACTTTTAAACATTCCTAAATCATTCCCTTAGAAATTCAAACCATACAAAAACTTAGACAAAGGTACACAAACATACAATGCATACATGAATCAATAACCATCACCTACCCCTTCCCCAGGTACATAACTTAGCCCCGACTCCCGTACGAAGACTAAATCCCATTCACCCTTTATTAACACATCTTAGTAACTACATTAATTCTGAACCTATCCCTAGACAATTACAATGTGGGAAAACCACCCCTTAACCTTGATGATTCAGACACTTCTTATTATTCTACTTATATGCCCGAACCTTACCTAGGAATTTCCCCCATTTTTATTACCTATATAGTTATCCAAGCATTTTCCTGGTCCCCGAACCTTTTTGACATCCCAGTCCCTAAAATCCTATCATTTTCCCTTACCAAGACAACATGAACAACCCAAATATGTTTCATCCTCCCACATTCAATCCAATCGATTCCTAGTTCATACATAACCAACACTGAATCCACCCGACTCCATGCTCGGGGCCTAATCATGGATTCTCCTTTTCAACTATACAATAAGTACAAATGTAAATAGGTCTATCTACTCAAAAGTGAAAACCTAGCCTACCTGGACGCCAAGCTGCTGCAAGGATGCGTTTCTAGCTCCATGAAGGCATTCCCGGCTGAATGACGATCCTGGAATCCTTTGTTACATGTCCCTTAAGCCATAATACCTCCTCCTCATGGCTCTCAAGCCTTGGATCAGCTTAGAAGGGTTTTTGTAGAAACACTCATATGTTTTTCAACCGAAGAGGAGAGATCTTTTATTAAAATCCCGTTCTGAGGCTATTACCTCCCATCATTCTGCTATAGTGGATGGCCTTTCTGTATAGAAGTTCCACCATAATGGATAAAACATCGCTATAACAAAGTGAAGTCAGCCCAGATGATTTCCAAAAATCTAAAATTTTCCATCATGTCACCCGACTTAATACCAAAAATATTTTAAATCGCTCTTGAAATTTTGCGATGTCGTGGTTCATGAAATAAAGACGGGTCTGGTCATTACAACATATACCAATTTACCCATTGTTCATACCCAAACGATCCCAAAATTAAGAAAATTAAGGAACTAGTCCGGGGCCCTCACTGTCCCAATGACCGCGTAACTTGCGAACCTATGCAAATTACCAAACCTTCTCTCAATTAGTCGGACCAATTCGAAGGAAACTAAATGATCTCACTCCCTCATAGAATTTTGAATTACCCATGGAAAACTCTACAAGTGACCTTTCTAAGTACCCAAAAATCTAGGGCCTCGTGTCATATCAGAACGGACGCATTTGAAAAGTCTTGGGAGAACTTTTGCTTTCCCAAAAACTAATTTTCGTCTGCTATAGCAGACATTATATCTCCATAGCTTTTCCGCTATAGCCAACTGTCAATCTCTATAGCGGTTGGCAGCAGGTTGAAATAGGGAGAAATGGATTCCACCCCTCATTCTCTCCCGATCACCTCGCTTCTGACGTCAAAATTTTCAGGTAAGAATTGTTTCTACTGGTTCTATTACTTCCTTGCACAAATTTAGACATGATTTTGGTATAAAACAAATATTTGGGGTATACATTGTAGTGGGTTTTGAACTTGAACTTTAGGTTGGATTTTTGTTGGATTCCTGAAGCATAGATGCTTTCCTTACGTTTACAGTGCCTCCAAGGCATTATGGGCGTAAGGATTACACTATTTTTGGCCAAAAATGGGGTAGGAGGTGAAGGGTCATCCTTGAATAAACTTGTGATTTGGATGGAATTTAGGGGTTATAATGCCCAAATTTTTATTGAAAACAGTAATAGAATACTTTAGAAGCACTGATCTGAACTTGGATTGTTAAAAATTTAGTTTTGGGTCAAAGGGTACTATTGTTGCACCCGTTGAAGCTTCTGGGATGATGAATACCGCTATAGCGGTTGGGCTTTGCTATTGGGGTTCCACTATGACATGTATTTTTCCTCTATGGTAGTTCCGCTATGGCGGACAATCATTCGCTATTGCGGAAGGCCGTGAACTAGTAGCTCCCCAAGCTAACACTTAGAAGAAATTTTTCTCCTTTTTCTTAATCCCTTATGCCTTATCGAGTTCTAATCTAGTTTTCTTGCTATATTACAAGTTATATTTCCCATGGCTGAAGGACAATTGCCCGTGTATCCCTATGAGCATTTCCCCAACGAAGTTAGCCGGGAGAGGTTCATGGATTACCAGAGACTGGGCTTTGCTATGAGAGGGGGTGCAAGATGACAGGTGTGGATGGAAAAGCAGTCGCCTTCCACCGCAGAGTGAGAGAGTTTGGTTGGGAGTCCTTGCTAGTAGCTCATCCTCTCGCACAGACAGGTTGGATATGGGAGTTTTATGCCATACTTCCTACCGTCCTTTGGGATGATCCCAACCCCACTATCTGAATCTGAGGGGTGGATGTCCCTATGGACGCTCAGACTATCAATGAGGTGCTAGGAATGCCTTATGTCTCCAATGTTGTATAGGAGGCCAAGTCTAGACTTTGGGACATGACATGGTTAAGAGATACTTTGGTAGATGCAGAGTTCAGAGATCAGGTATACTGGCCCAGTCTCGAGGGCATCACTAGTGCTTACTTCTCTGCTGATGCTAGGAGGTGGTTAAACTTGGTATCCCGGAGAATTCCCCCGTCGGGCAACAAGACTGATATGACCTATGCCCGGGCCCTGGTGATTGCTTATGCCATGTAGGCATTATCATGAATGTGGGGGAACAAATCACCTCCGAGTGGAAGGAATTCTACCGGGGTCATGGAAGGTCCACTATCTTCCAGGCTTGGTGTATGAATTGTGCAGGCGGGTTGGAGTGACTGAGGACCATATTGACTTGGAGGTGGCTATGGACGACCCCTTCAACCCTTTACGGGTGAAGGTAGTCTCTAAGAAGAAAATAAAGGTGGACGAAGCAGGGAGCAGTCAGCTGGTCGAGGAGGCCGACGATGATGATGATGATGACACCCCTGCCCTTTCCCATCCTCAGCCCTCGATCACTAGCACCCAGCTAGAGGAGAACCTGGCTGCGGTCAGAAGGTTCATGGAGGGAACTACCGCTGCTGAAGGTACAACCCCCTACTGCTCAGGACTTTGCTGCACTCCAAAGGGAGTTAGAGGATGAGAAGAAGAAAAGGCACTCCCAGGACTGTATGTTTGCCTGGATATGGAAGACCGTCAAGGTCATGTTCTCTTGCGTTGCCCCGAGCCAAGAGCTTCCCACTCTGGAGCCCGAGGAGAGGAAGGAGTTTCCCTTTCTGAGTGATGATGAGTCTTAGGACCTCCCCTCCTTCTTTACTTTCAGACATTACAGCTTTTTGGGTTTTGCCCCCGTTTTGGGCTAATTAAGACAATGTTCCCTTTCTCCTTTTTCCCTTCGCTTTGAAGCACGTGGATGCTAGTTTCAGACACTATTTCCCTTTTTATGTAATACTAGATTAGTTCTTTAGCTAATTTCCTTGCAATTCATAGCTTACTATTGCATTTTGAAGCCTAGGGATTGAATGAAAAACAAGGGAAAATAGGGCAGGTGTTCTGCCCCGCGTCCCTCCGCTATGGTGGTTGCCACTCTGCTACAGCAGAACCGCTATAGTAGAGAAAATACCACTATAGCAGGATCACCATAATGGTGCCATCCGCTATGGCGATCCCGACTATAACAGTCCAAAAATTAGACTTTTCAGCAAAGTGTGCTCGTTCCCCTTCCTGATTATCATTGTCTAGTCCTGTCGATCTCTCCATGTCCTTAGACTATCCCCAAGACCATTCCTGACAATGCACATATCAAAACTCAGCATCAGAAAATCACCAATCACAAAAGATTTACAAGGACAATCGTTCCCAACAATACCTTCCCGCTATTACACACGAATAACTCCATTATTCCCATGGTTCCCAACCAAGTCCCGACCGTCGTGAAACCAAAGTTTCCCTACAATCACGATTTCCATCCCCTTATCATCTTAACCAATGATAAGTCCTTTTAAGTTGTGATACAAATTTTTCCATCAATACATTTAGCAGTTATACACAGACCCAAGATACACTACTTTTAACTTATGACCCTCTATAGACTCAACATTCATATCAAGGTAACCAAGTACACATAATTCAAGTAAGTCCTACAACCACAGTAATACACAACATTTTCACTTCAGCCCACAGCAAAAATCAAGTCACATAAATTTACCTGCTATCCGTATTCATGGATGACCAATAGCCGGTAATCCATGTTTCATCATAGCCTCTCAGGCCAGATACCAATTGTCTTATCGCAACCGGAGTATAATGGCCTCCTTCACTTTGTTGAGATACCAATTGGGATCGAGAGATACCAATTGGAATCAACCCATACAAGCAAGTAAACAAACTGCATGAAAGAATGAAAGAAGGGAGATGTTTCCTAGAATGCTTCATAGTTTCCCAAAGATTAGATGTGGATGTCAACACACCAATCCGTAGGACTCTATTCGATATTTTGCTCTTGTAATGGGAGACCGATAACTTAGGCTCTGATACCATCTGTCATGACCCAACCTATCGGACTGTGCGGGAGCCTACTCTATGCACCTAGATAGATGAACCCTTACCACTTATCCAACAAGTAAATGCGAAAAAACTCAATATAACCATATACCTTCATTTCTAATACATGTGAACCTTTACAATATTTTACTCAGGAAACTTCTTTATGAAGAATATAATAAGACCATTTTGCAACTTTAAATACCCTCCCTAGGACCTAGTCTAAAATAGGTACAAGAGCTACTACAGGATTTATGTCACAACCCAACCTACCAGGCTGTGCGGGCACCTACTCTAACAACCTAGATAGACGAACCCTCATCCCTTGTCCAACAGGTAACTTGCGGAAAAAAAAATAAGAAGTAGTGAAAATAGCCTTTCCTTTTATTATGAAAACCTTGCTATTACAACATTTAAAATAGAAAACAGTTTTTGAATATAAATCACCCTCCCTAGGACCTAGTCTAAACAGGTACAAGAGTTACTACAAGATGACACAAAGAGGGAAAAGACACAACTTCCGCCATGGAAATCAAAGACAGAAGCTGTTGGAGATCCTTATCGCCGTGAACCTATAAAACATCACCAACCTGTAACCAGACTATACCAAAAAGGTATAGGAAGAGTAGAGTCAGTACGAACACACGTAATGGTAGGCATCATCAGTCGACCCGAATCCACTCCTACCATCATATGAGAAAACAGGGAAATACATGACTGAAATTAATATAACTTGGTTTCCATCCTCCAACATTCTTCCACTACCAACTCCCTCATTCTCAAGACTTCTTAGTCACCTTAACCTTAGACTCCTCAAGTCACCTTATCCTGAACTTCCCAAGGCTCAATATTTTAGACTTCCCAAGTCACCTTACCCTTCATCGATGTCCATGTCCATACCTGGACTACCCTTCCCTTACCTAAGTCAACTGTCCTAACTATCCTTTAGACTTAGACTGGCTAACTGCCCAACTCAACCACTTATACTCGTAACATTACTCACCAGGGTCCAACCCTCTACGGATCTCCAGTAAACCTTCTAATATGTTCGCAACAACTAGAACCACAACCCCAGACTCTCAGTTTTCCTCCCAGTCTAACCACCACGTGAAATCCACCTACCAACCATTTCTACATTTAATGACAACACTAGATTTACATCTAATTCCCTTTACAACATCTGAACCAGACCCTCCAAGGATCCCCTTAACCACCCTCAGTGTTAACAAGCTACCCAGGTATATACCGAGACCGACCCTTAGTCATTAATCATAATTAATCCATGACCATCTAGGCACACTCAAGACGATAATATATATAAATATATGTAATTAATCATCCTTTTTTACATAGTCCGGACCTACCCCGGGATCCCTTCTAAACAACACCTAACTGTCAATAATTAATTTGGTCTAATCCCAAGACCAACACAACAGTTATATAGAAATTCTCGGCCACTCAAGGACCACCAAGCCAATAACATATTTTAATAAGCAGCCCGGTCCACTCACGGAACCAATACCAATCAATGCAACACAACAATGAAAATGAAATGATGCAACAAAAGTAAACCCGTACCAGGCGTGGTAACCGTGCCAACCATTTGTTATACCCGTACCAGGCGTGGTACCCGAGCCAACCGAATGTCAATAATCCACAGTCAAATGCATGAACAACAACTTGTAAACCAACAAGCAAATACCGTTCAAATCACAGACTGTGAAGCAGGAACCTTAGACATTATACACAACTTTCCTAAGCAATGTAATTCATACAATCACTTAGATATAAGTACAAGAATATACAACATTCACAGAAATCATAAACCATCACCTACCCCATCCCGGGTGCAAACACGATCCATCAATTCCCCCCCGAAGACTACCCCCGGTTCACCCTTTTATTTAATCACATGTAACTAGAGTTTTCCCTTCTTACATAATCATATAAGCAGCCACACAATTCCTTTCCCTAAGCTTAGCAAGACCGCCGCTAAGTCTCAGGCCATAAACATTCCTGAATACCCCACCTAGGAGTTTCCTATTCCCGTTTCCCATAACTCTCAAGCACTTCCCCAGTTCCCCGAACCTTTCCGACATACTAGTCCCTTAACCTATCATTTAATCATGCCAAGATGCACAATATAATCACATAACACAGACCACTGGACAAGCCATTTACTCCGTACATCCTAAAATTAACACAACCAATCCCGAATCCGCCAAACTCCGTGCCTGAAGGCCTAAAATATGGATTCTTCGTTTCCACTATACAACAAGTACGGAAAGTAAACAGGTATAACTACTCATGAAAACCTAGCCTACCTGAATGACAAGCAGCTGCAACAGTGCATTTCTGGCTCCGTGAATGCGTTCCCGGCTGAACGATAATCCTGGAATTCGTTGTTCCACATCCCTTCAGCCATGATCCCTCCTCCTTAAGATTCCCCAGCCTTGGAGCAGCATGAGAGGGGTTTTGGAGGAACCCTTATATGTTTTCCAACTGAGGAGAAGAGACTTTTTAATAAAATCCCATCACAGGCGTACTGCCTCTCGTAGCTCCGCTATAGCAGTCTACTCCTCCGCTATAGGAGTTTCACTCTAGCGGAACAAATTACCGCTATAGCGGAGTGACGTCAGCCCGGATTATTTCCAGAAAGTCAGAAATTTCCCATGACATCCCCCTGCTTACCCCGAATGAATTTTTAACCAATCTCCCTAAATTTACAAAATTGGGAAAACTAACATAACTATGGACCCGATCGTTACAATTTAAATAGAGAAAATATGAATGAGACACAACTTTCATCATAGAATCGAAGGACAGAAGATGCTAGAGATTGCCATCGTTATGTACCTATGAAACATCACCAACCCTTCAAGCAGACTATACCAAAAAAGGTATAGCAAGAGTAAAATCAGTACAAACACACTTAGTGGTAGGCATCATCGGTCGACCTGAATCCACTTATACCATCATATAAGAAAATCAGGGAAAGCATGAAAATATCCAATATAGCTCCATCCTCCAACATCGCATCCCCTTCTAGCTATAATCCAAACCTCAACCCTTTCTATTCCTTTTCGCTGCCAACTCCCTCACTCTCAAGACTTTTGAGTCACACTAACCTTAGAATTCCCAAGTCACACTAGCCTTAGACTTTTCAAGTCACCCTAGCCTTAACCCAACCACTAATTCCAACCCTGACTGCCTCTCCATCATCCTAGTCAACCCTCCATGACTATGCATCTAGAAATGACCCAGTCCCTGTCAATCCAGACCCACTACCCTCATGGTTCTACTCAAGAGTATCTGGACCCCACAAGGGGACCTAGTCAATTCCCCTGCATGACAATACTAGCTAGTAGTACGACACCTGACTCTCAGTCATTCCCTTAGCTTACTAGTCACCTGTGATCCACTTTTACAACCACGATCAACAATCCACAATAACAATAATTATACCCCATTACATATCCCGGACCTACCCTGTATCCCCTCTAGACAATACCTAAGTGTTAACATACAACCCGGTCTACTCCAAGACCAAACTCACAGATTAATATAACAACCCGGCCTCTCAAGGACTAAAATACAATATCACAATTTATAACCACAACCCGATCCACTCATGGAACGAAATCAAATGCATAATGTAATAAGTAAAACTGTACCAAGCGTGGTACCAGAGCCAACCAGTCAGTATTTCCCCGTACCAGGCGTGGTACTCGAACCAACCGTTAGAATATCATGTACCAGGCGTGGTACCCAAGCCAACCGTTAGTATACTCGTACCAGGCGTGGTACCCGAGCCAACTATTAGTATACCCACACCAGGAATGGTATCCGAGCCAACCGAATTTCACATAAATCCATAGTCATAAACAATGAACAATCAACACTTGTAAACTAATAAGCAATAACACCTAGTTCATTTTACAAGACTGAAAACAGGACTTTTGGACATTCCTAAATCATTTCCTAAGCAATGCAAACTATACAAATACTTAGACAAAGGTACTTAAACAAACAATGCATACAGGAATCAATAACCATCACCTGCCCTTTCCCCGGGTACATAACTTAGCCCTGACTCCCGTCCGAAGACTAAATCACGTTCACCCTTTATTAACACATCTTAGTAACTACATTGATTCTGAACCCATCCCTAGACTATTACAATGTGGTAAAACCACCCCTTTAACCTTGATGATTCAAACACTCTTTATTATTCTACTCATATGCCCGAACCTTACCTAAGAATTTGCCCTATTTTGATTACTCATCTAGTTACCCAAGCATTTTTCGTTTCCCCGAACCTTTCCAACATCCCAGTCCCTGATATCCTATCATTTTCCCATACCAAGACAATATCAACAGCCCAAATATGTTTCATCCTCCCACTATTCAATCCAATCGATTCCTAGTTCACACATAACCAACACCGAATCCACTAGACTCCGTGCTCGGAGGCCTAATCATGGATTCTCCTTTTCAACTATACAATAAGTAAAAATGTAAATAGGTCTATCTACACAAAAGTGAAAACCTAGCCTACATGTACGCCAAACAGTTGCAAGGATGCGTTTCTGGCTCCGTGAAGGCGTTCCCGGCTGAATGACGATCCTGGAATCTATTGTTCCATGTCCCTTCAGCCATAATCCCTCCTCCTCATGGCTCCCAAACCTTGGAGCAGCTTAGGAGAGGTTTTGGAGAAACCCTCGTATATTTCACAACCGAGAAGGAGAAATCTTTTATTAAAATCCCGTTTGGAGGTTACTGCCTCCCGTCATTCTGCTATAGTGGATGGCCTTATGCCATAGCAGATAAAACATTTCTACAATGGAGTGATGTCAGCCTGGATGATTTCTAAAAATCTGAAATTTTCCATCACGTCACCCCACTTAATACCAAAAATATTTTAAATCGTTCTCAAAATTTCACGATGTCGTGGTTCCTGAAATAACGACGGGTCTGGTCATTATAATTTAAATCATTGTTGTGCCTCGACTTTCACTCCATTTATAGATGTCACTAAGAATTTTTCATCTACCAAAGTTTGAAATCTTGATGGTCATCCGCGCTGTAAACAAAGGGTTAGATTAAACCTTCCCACTAAAGTTTAATTAATTTAGAGTAAATGATCGATATTTTTTGCATAATTATCCCTCAAATATGCACACAAATAATGATAGAGTGTCACTGGGGACGTGAACCCACTCAGACATTTTGGTAAGGTGAACTAATGGACTTAATACGCCGTGGGTATTAAGCCTCCTAGGTTTCAAATGATGTATGTACCCTAAAATGTGTTGGTTTAGCTCTACTCTAGGTAGACTAAGAATGAGTTTACTAGACCCAAGGTTCCCGTGCAGACAACTCGAGTGAGAAGGCTACACGGTCACACGAAAAAAGATCCGGACACCCCGCGCATATTCCAACTCCCCTAAATTTGGGATTTTGAAAGAAATTTGCAAGTGCGCAAAACACACCTCGCGTATATGTGTGATAGTGTGAGTTTTGTTTAGTAGAAAAAGTATGAACGAAATGGCAATTTATAAAGCAATAACCAATAGTTAAAATTTAGACAAATAAAACAAGTAATGACAGTTTATAAAGTAAAAAAAAATAATTAAAATTTAAATAAATAAAACAAGTAAGGGTCAGCCACAAAAATTAGAAAAATTCTTTTGATTAGAACCTCGATGAATTTCCAGTGGAGTCTCCATATGTTACGACACATTTTTTTACAAAAAACATTCCATAACTTGGCTATATTTATTTTTTGAAAAGATATAGAGTAAAATAGAGTCGCCACCCAATTTTTAATGGAATTAGAAAACCGTTTTAAGAAAAGGTATTTTAAAACCTTATTTTGCAAAACCAGAGAAAAGGATAAGAGTTTTGGTTATCTACCGAAGAAGGTGTTAGGCATCTCAGAAAATCCACAAATGCGATTGACCGATGGATCTTTAAAATATTTTATGGTTAAAAAGAAATATAGCTTGTTTCTAAAATGGGAATTGAGTTTGAAATCATAAGCAAATTTAAATTAACCATGTTAAGCTTAAAACAGATTAAACTTTTGGACAACTAAAGCTATGAGTTGATTTAAAAAAGTTTGTCCTTTTTTAAATTTAAAGACGTTTATTTCCGAAAAAATATTTTCAAGAGATTTTTTAAAGATGTATATTTGATAATTAATCTTTGTCCTTAATAAATCATTTGATTTCTTAGGAAAATAAATCATTGTGGGTTCAACTAATTTTCAAGGGAGCAAATGCTTAAAAATGAGATAGCTAATCTTGACAATTATGCTTTCACATTCTCCTCTCGGGATTCATCTAAGGTTAAGAGAAAAATAAAGTAAAGTGTTAGTAAAATCATTTACAAACACATAATGTAAATGAACTGAAATATAAACAAAAGAAATTAAAAGAATTAGGCTTTAGGCCCAACTTTTTGCTATTTAAAGTTACTGTCGTTAATGGGTTGGTTGCACTTTGACACAAATCTCTCGTATTAGCGTCTTGGACAGGAAAGGGTTGACTCGGTACTCGAATATTATGTTGGGCTCCCGCCCAATATAAAATGCGAGAAATAAGTTCATTAGACTCGTTGAATTCATGCATAAGAAACAAGGGAAATAAAATTAGTAAAAGAATGGATTAAAAATAATGCTTGACAAATACATAAAGCAATGAATGAAACCCATATGCTCAAAGTCGGGAAATTAAACCAAATGACCTATTTTTTCAAGTCTCAAAGCGTGAATTTAGTAGTTATTAAACACTTCTCATAAAAGAAAGGATTAAACCAATACTAGATTGCTATCTTGAGAGAGAGTAGATTAAACAAAGAGGAACACAATAAAAATGAAGTAAATATATATTTTAATTATTTAAACTTAGTCAATGTCATATATTAATCATACTCTTTAATACTCAAACAAACTTAAGAAAATATTCTACTTAGAAGCAAAAGGAAACTGGTGCACTTTTACATTTTAAAACAAAATAGTGATAAACATTATGTGGCAGTTTATTCAACCAAAATCTAGGCCAAAGGTGATTAAAAATCAAAGCATTACTTATTTTCAAATTCAACACTAAACTTTGCAGCGGAGAAATAACCATGACTTAATACACATGATTAACTACATACTTATTTAAAGAAAAATTAAGAAAAGGAGCACTAACTAAAGTAATCTAACCAAACAGAATCGTAATACTCAAAGTAAAGAAGGAAATTAACTTTTGGCGAGCAACAAATTGAGGCGTGAGAGTCTGAGAATGATTCCACGAGTTTCACCAGCAAATCTCAGGGGAGGAAAAGAAAAGCAAAATATTAATGCTTATCCCGAGAAAACTCAAAAGAACAACAAAGATATTTTTTATGAGCAAGGCAGTGTAAAATGAAAAGAGCAAGATTGTGATAATCAAAAGTTGTTAAGAGAGAAAGCTTGGGGGTTTTCGAAGGGAGCCAAAACCTACTGATAGCAAAGAGAAGGGGTTTTATTTATAGAATCCCAAATGCTAGGGTTTTCAAGAGTGGGAATTAGATTCGTTTGAAATTTGAACTTGGACTCGAGATTTTAGCTTGAAATTCGAGAACAAGACAAAGATCATTAAGATCTTGTCCTTGCGATATCAGATGGAAAAATAGAGAGGAAATTACCATTGAGAGCTTTGAATCATCGGAGAAGAAATAAACTCCAATAAATGCTTTGCTCAAAATAGGTGAGCAAGGACTGGGGTCGATGAAAGTCGCTTGATTTTTAACCCAAAATAGCTAGGGTTTCAGAATTAGGGAGCGGTGGCTTGATGGAGAAGAGAGGGAATCTGCTAGGGTTTGATGCTTTTGGTTTGCTGAGAGTATAGGAGAGATGAGGAAATATAGGCTAAGTGGGCTGGGTAGGAGTAATATTTGGACTAAAATTTTGGGCTCAAATTGATCCAAAAATGGGCTGAAGAAGGCTAATTTTAGAGCTTAAGAAGAAACATATTTAGCTTTAGCATTTGGCCATTTTGGACTTATTAAGATCAGGTTGGGTTTAAATGTTGGGCTAAATTGGAGGCTCGTTTTAGAAAAGCTTTTGGACCAAATTCATTTGGCTACTTTCTTTCTTCCTTATAAATTATTTTGAGCTTCTAACTTAATAATTAATACAATATATATTATGTGATGATAATTAATGAATGATATAAAAATATAGATACAAGATATCGATTGATAACTAATTTGATAAGTGCAAAACTTGAAAGAAAGTAACGATAATAATTTAAGAAAAAGAGGTGCAAAATGATAATGACGATCCTGATAATAAAATATGTAATAATAAAAAGTAATTTATAAAACGTGATAACAATGGTAACAATAATAATAGTAGTAGTAGAAATAGTAGTAGTAGTAGTACTAGTAGTAGTATTAATGATAATAATAATTATAATAGTAGTAGTTGTTTAAATATAGTAAATATATATATATATATATATATATATATATATATTATTAATTTAGAAGCTCGAGAATATAAAAAAAGGCGAAAGGAGGATCAAAATTGGGTGTCAGTAATGGTTCCTAGTCTTGTTATGAGTGTGGTAGTCCAGAGCATCTTAAAAGGGATTGTTCCAGACTTAGAGGTGAGGGTCGATAACAGAGTTCTCAGGTGCTAGTTAGGGCAGTAGCACCCCTATCTAGGAGTCAGGGTGCATCTCAGGCAGGTATAGGGGCACACTATCCAGTTGAAGAAGTGGTAGAGGGGTTGTTCAGCCAGGAGGAGACAAGGCTCATTGTTATGCTTTTCTAGGTAGACATGAGGCGGAGTCCTCTGGTGCAGTTATCACAGGTATCATCTCAGTATGCCATCGACCTGCTTTAGTATTATTTGATCTTGATTCCACTCTCTCCTATGTGTCTACATACTTTGTGTCGGGTCTTGATAGGATGTGTGAGTCTATTGATGTGCCTATTCGTGTTGCTACCCCGTAGGTGATTCTTAGTGGTGGATAGGGTGTACCGATCCTGTGTTATGGTGGCCCTGGTAGAGTTGAACGATCAGTTGCAGGACCTATTGAGTAAAGGATTTATCAGGACCAATGTTTTGTTTTGGGGTGCTCTTGTAGTATTTGTTAAAAAGAAGGATAGGTCTATGCAAATATGTATTGATTACCAACAGTTGAACTAAAGAACAAGTATTCTCTTCCATGCATAATGATTTATTTGATCAACTTTAGGGTGCTTCGGTGTTTTGAAAATTGACTTGAGGTCAGGGTACCACCAGTTAAGGATTAGGCCTTCAGATATCTCTAAAACAGCTTTCAAGACTCGATATGGCCATTATGAGTTCTTAGTTATGTCTTTTGGGTTGATCAACACCCAACGGCATTTATGGAGTTGATGAATAGAGTGTTTCTAACTTATCTTGATTCCTTTGTGATTGTGTTCATTGATAATATCTTGGTGTATTCCAAGAGTGAGGTGGATCATGTGAAGCATTTGAGGATTGTGCTTCTGAGGCTGAAGGATAATAAGTTTAATGCTAAGTTCTCAAAGTGTGAGTTTTGGCTTAGTTATGTGGCATTCTTGGGGCATATTATGACTAAGGATGGTATTATAGTCGATCCAGCCAAGATTGAAGCAGTTTGAGATTGGGTCAAGCCTATCTCACCTACCGAGATTCAGAGTTTTATGGGTTTGGTTGGATATTATAGATGGTTCGTGCAAAATTTCTCTTCTATGGCAGCTCCATTTACCAAGTTGACTCAAAAGAATGTTTCTTTCCAGTGAACCGATGAGTGTGAGGCGAGCTTTCAAAAGCTCAAGGCTTTGTTGACTTCAACACCTATCTTGACCATACTTGTGGAAGGTGAAAGTTTTACTGTATATTATGATGCACTGGGAGTTGGTCTTGGAGGTGTTTTGATATAGAAAAAGGAGGTTATAGCCTATGCTTTGAGGCAATTGAAGACTCATGAAAAGAACTACTCCACTCATGATTTGGAGTTGGCGGCGGTAGTATTTGTTTTAAAACTATGGCAGCAGTACTTGTATGGAGTTCAATGTGTGGTGTTGACCGATCATCATAGCCTTAAGTATATTTTCAGCTAGAAGGACTTGAGTTTGAGATAGCATAGGTGGTTGAAGTTGTTGAAGGACTATAACATGACTATTCTATATCACAGGGCAAGGTCAATGTAGTGGCAGATGCCTTGAGTAGGAAGGCAGTGAGTATGGCTAGTCTTGCCTTGTTAATGGCGGAGGAAAGACCTTTGGCTATAGATGTTTAGATTTTGGCCAATAGCTTTTTGAGACTTGATATTTTCGAGCCTGAAAGAGTTCTTGCTTGTGTTGAGACACAGTCCTTATTGTTAGAACATATTAAAGATAGGTAGTTTGAGGATGGCAAGTTGTGTATTATTTGGGACAAGGTGTTGACGGGTGAAGATAAGGAAATTATTCATTATTCAGAGGGTGTTTTCAGGATCAAGAGTCAGATTTGTGTTCCTAAATTTAGTGATTTGACTTGATTGATCATGGAGGAGGCTCACAGTTCGAGGTATTCTATTCATATGGGTGCAGCCAAGATGTATCATGACCTGAAGCAACATTATTAGTTGTGTAGGATGATGAGGGACATCGTGGAGTTTATGGCTAAGTGTTTGAATTGCTGACAAGTGAAGTATGAACACCAGAGACTGGGTAGTATGACTCAGAGGATGCCTATACTTGAGTGGAAGTGGGAAGGTATCACTATGGAATTCATGGTTGAGTTGCCTCAGACTTTTGGAAAGTTTGACTCTATTTGGATGATCGTGGATAAGTTGACCAATTCAACTTATTTTGTACCAGTAAAGACTAACTATAATGTGAAAAGGCTAGCTAAGATCTACACTCTGGAGATAGTACGATTGCATGGTGTGCACTATTTAAAATATAGGCACTCAGTTCACTTTGCACTTTTAGTGTTCTATACAATGAGAGTTGGATACTCAGTTAGAGATAAATACAAATTTTCACATGCAAATAGATTATCAGTCGGAGTAGACTATACAGGTTTTGAAGGATAGGCTTCGAGTTTGTATGATCGATTTTGGTGGTCATCAAAATCGGTTCTTATCTTTGGTGGAGTTTGCCTAAAATAACAGTTACCATTCTAGCATTCAGATGGCATAATTCGAGGCTTTGTATGGGAGAAAATGTAGATCTCTGGTTGGTTGGTTTGATTCTTTTGAGGTTAGGTTTAGGGGTATGGATTTGTTGCAGGATTTGATGGATAGAATGAAGTTGATTCAAGATCGGCTCTTGATTGCCTAGAGTAGACAGAAGATTTATGCAGATAGGAGGGGTCACGACCTAGATTTCATAGTTGGTGAGTGGGTCTTGTTGAAGGTATCACCTATGAAGGGTGTGATGAGGTTTGGTAAGAAGGGCAAGCTTAGCCCGAGGTTTATTGGCCCTTTTGAGATTCTTTGGCATATTGGAGAGGTGGCCTATGAGTTGGCTTTGCTTCCGAGTATTTCAGTTGTGCCTCAAGTTTTTTATCTTTTGATGTTGAAGAAGTACCATTTCTGTTGGTTCTAATATGATTCGGTGGGACTCGATGGATTTGGATCAGAATCCAACTTCTGAGGAGGAGCCTATAGCTATTTTGCATAGACACACTAGGAAGTTGAGATCTAAGGAGATAGCATCAGTGAAGGTTCAGTGAAAGCATCGTCCAGTTGAAGAGGCTACATGGGAGACAGAGTCAGACATGCTGAGTAGATATCCCTAGCTTTTTGATAATTCAGGTACCTTTCTTACCCCTACATTCAAGGATGAACGTGTGTTTTAGTGGTAGATGATGTAACAACTCTCATAGTATTTTTTAGCTTTTAATGTGTTTTGACCATTTTACCCTTTTCCATAGTTGCATTATGATATTTATAGTCTGTGGGAGTGGGTAGCATGGTTTACGAGGTATTTAGTTGGATTCTATGTGAGTTTTTTATTTTGAAAGGTTTTGAAGTTGATATGGTTGGCTTTGATCAATATTCAGAAATTTAGACATTGTATGAGAATTCTGTCAGTTTTGTTAGCTCTGGAATGCCATTTTTGGGTTAGTAGCACTGTTGGTTCGAGTCCCAAGGTATTTGGATACATTTGAGTTGTTGGTTGAAAAGTTGGAAGTTAAGGCATACAGTTAACTTTGGTCAACATTCAATTATAACGACCCTCCGTGGTAAATCTGATGATTCCATTGAGTTCAGAATGTCAATTTTGATCTAGTAGCATAGTTGGTTTGTGTTCATGAGATTTCGATGTGTTCCAAGGCTCGATTTCGAGTTTGTAAAGTTGTTGATATTATTGATATCAAGTGCTTCGCACCTGTGGCCCTTGGTCTACAGCGTTAATTTTGGGCCTACAACCAAGGTACCGCTCCTGCAGAACTCGATCAGAGCCTCGACCGCTCCTACGGACTCTTAATAGCGCCTGCAGAGGTGCAGTAGCAAGGAAGCTCTATTCTTGCAGAGCTGTTGCAATGACCTGTTCCGTCGTTACTGAATATATCTTTGATCAAGGTAGGTTCCTCTCATTCGTAATAAGAGTTAGAATTAATTCTTTAGTATGACAGTACATTTGGTATGTACTAAGGTCATACAATACTCCTAGCACAAAAATAAGTTGAAGCTTCCTTACCGATTTAGTTTCGAGCTAAGTTCAAACTAGGATCAACTTCAAACATGCATTTCTCCTAGAATATAATGAGTTAAGGGTCCTAATACCCACCAAATTAAAGATCTCTGAGTCCTCTTTCCAAAGCCACCGACCGTTCATTAATCCGCTTCCCGAGTAAAATGTTATGACTGTTTTACTGAAGACTGCCCATACTAAAAAGTTGAGTCCGCCGTAGCGGGATTTAGGTCGCTATAGCGGTACCGCCATGGCGGTTGGCCGTCCGCTATAGCAGAATGACTGAACCAAAAATCCCAGAAACGGGTTTTATAATCCCATTCTCCCTTTTTTAGTCAAAAACATATGAGGGTTGCTCCAAAAACCCTCGTAGGCTGCTCCAAAGCTTGGGAGCCATGGGGAGGAAGGATTCCAGCTAAAGGGACGTGAAAACCACGAATTCAGGCCTGTATAATTGACAGGGAACGCCTTCACGGATCCAGAAAGGGCATGGAACAGCTGCTCGGCATCCAGGTAGGCTAGGTTTCTTCCAAAGAGTAGATTGACCACTTTCATTTTCTTATTATTGTGTAGAATGAAAGGGAGAGTCCATGGTTAGGCCTTCGAGCATGGAGTCTGGAGGAAATTATTGATTTGTTGGATTAGTTGGAAATGGTAGAATTGGGATAATGTGTTGTGATATTCTAGACATTGCTTAATTTGTGTGATTTTGCTAATAAATGCGGGAATTAGAATATCAGAAGATTTGAGGAACCGAAAAAGGGTTAGTAATTAACTAATGTGCAAGGAATGGAAGTTTCGAAAACTAATTGGTATAATTAGGATATTCGTCGGTTGTGTTCTAATGTTGGGAAAGGTTTTCCCAGGTTGTATTTGGTCCTAGAAAGAGGGTCAGGAATAAATGTAATTAATTTCACGTTTAAAGGGGCGAACCGGGGTTAGTCTTTGGACGGGATTTGACGGTTCATACTGTACTCGAAATGGGGTAGGTGATGGTTTGCTTCCTGTATGTTTTGTGTGTTTAAGTACTCTTATCTAAGTATTTGTATGAAATGCATTGCTTAGGGAATGATTAGAAGTGTCTAATAGTCCTTATATAAGTCTGGGAAATTGAACATTGTATTATGCTTGTCGGTTTTACAAGTTGATTGTTTATTTTTGTGACTGTGGATTGTTTGACTTTGGTTGGCTCGAGTACCAGACCAGGTACGAAAATTACTAACGATTGTCTCGGGTACCACATCTGGTACAGAAATTACTAAAGGTTAGCTCGGGTACCATTCCTGGTACGGGTATAACAAATGGTTAGCTTGGGTACCACGCCTGGTATGGGATACTAATTGGTTAGCTTGGGTACCTCACCTGGTACGGGTTTACTTATTGCATTGCATTGTGTAACTGATTTGGTTCCATGAGTGGATCGGGCAGTGTTTATAAATTATGATATTGCATTTTAGTCTTGGCGTAGACTGGGTTATTATATTGTGAGTTTGGTCTTGGTGTAGGCCGGGTTATATTATATTATGTGTTTGGTCTTGGTGTAGGCCGGGTTGTTACATTAATTATTAGTTGGTGTTGGTGTAGACCGGGTTATTATGTTGGTTATTAGTTTGTTCTTGGTGTAGACTGGGTTATTATGTTAATTATTAGTTGGTCTTGGTGTAGACCGGGTTTGTCATGCTAACACCTAGATGTGTTAGGGGGATCCGAGTGGGTCTGGACTATTTAAAAGAGGTTATGTGCTCATAAATTGATGTCATTAAGTGTACTAATGGCGTTCATGAATTATCGTGGTTAATAAGCTAAGGGTGGGTCTTGGTGTAGACCAAGGTAGTCTGTTGAACACTTAGGTATGGATGGAGGATCCTTGGAGGGTCCGGGTTATGTGATCTAAGAAGGGATTTAGATGTAGCTCTATGGTGGTCATTGAAGGTGTCAATGGTTATTGGTGAGTTTTGTGTGGTTGGTAAATATAGAGGAGGACTGAGAGTCTTGGTGTGGTTATTGGTTAATATAACCAGGTGGTAAAGTTGTCCTAAAGGTCTTGGAAAGTCCGAACAATAGTAGGTAATACTTTGGGTATAAGTGGTTTGGTTGGGCAGTTGGCCGGATTTAGTCTGGATATTTGGTCAAGGTAGTTGACTGGAGTAAAGGTTAAAGGTGACTTGGGAAGTCTATGTGTCAAGGTGACTTGGGAAGTCCTAGATGTCAGGGTCAAGACTAGGGTGGTGGAGTTGGCAGCGAAAGGTTAGGAAGGTCGATTTCGAAAGAAGGGATTGATAAAAGCGATGTTGAAAAGGGTAAAACATTTACCTTGTGCATTTTATCTTGATTTTTGTATGATGGTAGGAGTGAATTCGGGTCAGCCGATGATGCCTACCAGTATGTGTGTTTGTACTGATTCAACTCTTGCTATACATTTTTAGGTATAGTCTAGTTGCAGGGTTGGTGATGTTTCATAGGTACCTGACAATGGTGATCTGCAGCAGCTTCTGTCCTTCGATTTCATGACAGAAGTTGTGTCTCATGTACATCTCTCTATATAAACTCTGTAGTAGCTCTTGTACCTGTTTAGACTAGGTCCTAGGGAGGGTATTTTAAGTTGTAAAACTGTTAGTTGTAATCTTCATAAAAAGGATGTTGTAAAGGTTTTCGTATGTCAAAAGGTTATTTCATAATTTGTTTTCTCTTTTCCGCATTTACCTGTTGGACGGGTGGTAAGGGTTCGACTATCTAGGTGCATAGAGTAGACGCCCGCATGATCTGGTAGGTTGGGTCGTCACAGATGGTATCATAGCCTAGGTTACTGGTCTCCCAGTATAAGAGGAAAATGTCGAATAGAGTCACGCGGATTGGTGTGTTGACGTCCACATCTAATCCTAGAAAAGCTATAAAGCATTCTAGGAAACACTTCTCTTCTTTCATTCCTTTTCGTGTGGTTTTGTTACTTGCTTGTATGAGTTGAGTCCAATTGGTATCTCTCAATTCCAATTGGTATCTCAACAAGGTGAAGGATGTCATTGGACTCCGGGTATGACAAACAAGCAAGAAAGATTGGAACCGGGAAGGTTCCAATTGTTATCTGGCCTGAAAGGCTGTGGTAAGGCATGGGTGATTGGCTAAGGGTCATCCATGGGACAGATATAGAGTAATTGTTGTGATGTGATTTTTGTGTAGCTTGAAACTGAAGTGTTTGTGTATTACAATGCTGGCATGATTTACTGATTCGTATATGATTGTTGCATGGTTATGAAATTATGAGTCTTAAGGAAATGGTAATTGATTCTTGGTATGATTGAGTATGATTAAGTACTAAGTGTGCTTGGAGTTAGATTACATGTAAAAGTTTCAAGGAAAGGGCTCATCATGGGTTAAGATGGTGTGGAGAAAATGATTATGAATGTAGGGAAACTTTGGTTTCAGGACAGTCGGGACTTGGTTGGGAACCAAGGGAACTACGGGATTATTCATTCTTGATAGCGGAAGTGTATTATTAAGAATAATTGCTTGCATAATCCTCTTGTTGATTTGTGATAATTGATGCTAAGTTTTAGTCTGTGTAGTGCCGGGAATGGTCTTGAGGGTTGTTTAAGCCCGTTAATACAGGGAAGGGGAATGAGAGAATTTTTTTTCCAGAGAATGGTAAATTTTCTGGGCTACTACTTTTGGGGGTTGCCATAGCAGTGTGCAAGTCGCTATAGCGGGATGGGCAGGGCATAATTCATGTCCTGTGTTTCCCTATTCTGTCTTTCATTCTCGGGTCTTTTTAAATCGCTATTTGAGCTGCGAGCTATTGCATGAATTATTTAGCATCCATGCGCAATAAGAGGAAAGGGTAGATATGATAGCCTGGGGTATTGGTGAAATTTTTATTTACCACTGGTGGGAATAGTCACCTATGTAGAATTTGGCAAAATGATCCATAATTGACTGAGTAGTTTTGGACATTGCTCATAGGCTTATGTGATTAGGGTGATTTGGCTGGTTTATTATTGATGATCTTTAGTGGTAGGGTCAGTTGAGGGAGTAGGGTTATTTAATGGAGTCTTGAACATTGTTATCCCTCTGGTTGGTTATGATAATACCGGTATTACTAATCATTGAGTGGTGAGGGTGTGCTCGCCATAGCATTGGTTAGGGTGTAAGTGCCCGTGTATAAATTCCTCCTAAGACGAGAGTTGACGAAAACCTCAAGCTAGATGAGTTCCAATAAAAAATTTGTTGTTGCGTGGTTTAGAGATACGTGGTGTCTCGGGGAATAGTGTTGGAAGGGTAAGATGATAATATGATATGTGAGGGGCTTAGTACCCGAAGGAAGCTTCTGAGATGGAGTTCGGGTTAGAAAACTTCTGGTTGAGGAGTTAGAAATCTCGGGCTAGGCTAGTCTCGGATGAATTTTGAGAAAGGTAAGGTCTAGGGAAATTCGGGTGCGGATTGGGTTATATCTTGGGTCGAGCTAATTTTTCTGTTAGCCAAGACCTTAAGGAATCCGGAGGACTTTTTGGAATCAAATTTGGGTAAGTAAAAATCTCGGTATGTGGGTTGACGTGAAGGGATTGTTCCAGAACGTCAGGAAATTAAGTGTGTTGTAAAATAGGCACTTTTGAGGAACTTTACGACATTCTGTCCCATTTCAACTGCTATAGCATTTGACACATCGATGTTGCGACTTCTGCTATAGCGGAGAAATTAATCGCTATAGCGGAGAAATTACCGCTATAGCGAAGAAATTACCGCTATAGCGGAAGTCAATGGCGGTCAGCACTGTAGCATGGGAATTAAGCTTTAGTTTGTTATGCTTGGAATTCTTTCGCTCAGGTATTTCAATCAGGCCCCGAATTTCTTGGGCACTCGAGGAGGAGTAATCTAACTAGTTTCGTACAGCTCGAAGGAAGAAATTCCTTGATAGAGCAGAATCAAATTAAATTTTTGTTGAGCTTGGGTACACCCAGGGGATTTGAGAGTTTGGTGGTTCGTGTAAGGCTATTTCTACGCTTTCATAGTATAGCATTAAGTTTCTAAGAGCTGGTTCATTCTTTTCCTTCTGCCTTAGAGATCATTCGGGGATGAACGATGGGTAAATTGGTATCTGTTGTAATGACATGTTCTATCGTTACTGAAAATATCTGCACTCAAGGCAGGTGCCACTCATCGTAATAAGAGTTAGGATTAATTCTTTAGTGTTAGAGTACATTTGGTATGTTCTAAGGTCATACAATACTCCTAGCACAAAGTTAAGTTGAAAGTTTCCTTACCGATTTAGTTCCGAGCTAAGTTCAAACTAAGTTCCACTTCAAACGTACATTGCTCCTAGAATATAATGAGTTAGGGGTCCCAATACCCACCAAATAAAATATCTCTGAGTCCTCTTTCCAATGCCACCGACCATTTGTTAATCCGCTTCTCGAGTAAAAAGTTATGATTGTTTTACTGAAGATTATCCATGCGGAATAGTTGAGTCCGCCGTAGCGGGATTTAAGTCGCTATAGCGGTACCGCCATAGCGGTTGGCCATCCTCTATAGCAGAATGACAGAACCAGAAAGCCCAGAAACGAGTTTTATAATCCCATTCTCCCTTCTATAGTCAAAAACAGACGAGGGTTGCTCCAAAAACCCTCCTAGGCTTCTCGAAAGCTTGGGATCCATGGGGAGGAGGGATTCCGTCTAAAGGGACACGAAAACCACGGATTCAGGCCTTTAGAATCAACAGGGAACGCCTTCACGGAGCTAGAAAGGGCATGGAACAACTGCTCGGCATCCAGGTAGGCTAGGTTTCTTCCAAAGAGTAGATTGACCGCTTTAATTTTCTTATTATTGTGTACAATGAAAGGGAGAATCCATGGTTAGGCCTTCGGGCATGGAGACTGGAGGAAATTGTTGATTTGTTGGATTAGTTGGAAATGGTAGAATTGGGATAGTGTTTTGTGATATTCTAGGCATTGCTTAATTTGTGTGATTTTGCTAATAAATGCGGGAACTAGAATATCAGAAGGTTCAGGGAACCGGAAGAGGGTTAGTAATTAACTAATGTGCAAGGAATGGAAGTTTCGGAAACTAATTGGTATAATTATGATATTCGTTGGCTATGTTCTAAGGTTGGGAATGGTTTTCCCAGGTTGTATTTGGTACTAGGAAGTGGGTCAGGAATAAATGTAATTAATTTCATATTTAAAGGGGCAAATCGGGATTAGTCTTCTGACGGGATTTGACGGTTCATAGTGTACCCAGAATGGGGTAGGTTGATGGTTTGCTTCCTGTATGTTGTGTGTGTTTAAGTACTCTTATCTAAGTATTTGTATGAAATGCATTGCTTAGGGAATGATTAGGAGTGTCTAATAGTCATGTTAGCAGTCTGGGAAATTGAACGTTGTATTGTGCTTGTTGGTTTTACAAGTTGATTGTTCATTTTTGTGACTGTGGATTTTTTGACTTTTGTTGGCTCGGGTACCACGCATGGTATGAAAATTACTAATGGTTGGCTCGGGTACCATGCCTGGTATGGAAATTACTAACGGTTGGCTCGGGTACCACACCTAGTACGAGTATAACAAATGGTTGGCTTGGGTACTACGCCTGGTATGGGATACTTACTGGTTGGATTGGGTACAACGCCTGGTACGGGTTTACTTATTGCATTGCATTGTGTAACTGATTTGGTTCCATGAGTGGATAGGGCAGTGTTTATAAATTGTGATATTACATTTTGTTCTTGGTGTAGGCCGAGTTATTATATTGTGAGTTTGGTCTTGGTGTTGGCCGGGTTGTTATATTATATTGTGAGTTTGGTCTTGGTGTAGGCCGGGTTGTTACATTAATTATTAGTTGGTGTTGGTGTAGACTGGGTTATTATGTTGGTTATTAGTTTGTTCTTGGTGTAGACTGGGTTATTATGTTAATTATTAGTTGGTCTAGGTGTAGACCAGGTTTGTCATGTTAACATCTAGATGTGTTAGGGGAATCCGAGTGGGTCTGGACTATTTAAAAGAGGTTATATGCTCATAAATTGATGTCATTAAGTGTACTAATGGCAGTCATGAATTATCGTGGTTAATAAGCTAAGGGTGGGTCTTGGTGTAGACCGGGGTAGTCTGTTGAACACTTAGGTGTGGATGGACGATCCTTGGAGGGTCCGGGTTATGTGATCTAAGAAGGGATTTAGATGTAGCTCTATGGTGGTCATTGAAGGTGTCAATGGTTATTGGTGAGTTTTGTGTGGTTGGTAAATATAGAGGAGGACTGAGAGTCTTGGTGTGGTTATTGATTAATATAACCAGGTGGTAAAGTTGTCCTAAAGGTCTTGGAAAGTCCGAACAATAGTAGGTAATACTTTGGGTATAAGTGGTTTGGTTGGGCAGTTGGCCGGATTTAGTCTGGATATTTGGTCAAGGTAGTTGACTGGAGTAAAGGTTAAAGGTGACTTGGGAAGTCTATGTGTCAAGGTGACTTGGGAAGTCCTAGATGTCAGGGTCAAGACTAGGGTGGTGGAGTTGGCAGCGAAAGGTTAGGAAGGTCGATTTCGAAAGAAGGGATTGATAAAAGCGATGTTGAAAAGGGTAAAACATTTACCTTGTGCATTTTATCTTGATTTTTATATGATGGTAGGAGTGAATTCGGGTCAGCCGATGATGCCTACCAGTACATCTGTTTGTACTGATTCTACTCTTGCTATACCTTTTTGGGTATAGTCTGGTTGCAGGGTTGGTGATGTTTCATAGGTACATGACGATGGTGATCTGCAGCAACTTCTGTCCTTTGATTCCACAACGGAAGTTGTGTCTTATTTACATATCTCTGTATAAAATTTGTAGTAGCTCTTGTACCTGTTTAGACTGGGTCCTAGGGAGGGTATTTTAAGTTGTAAAATTGTTGGTTGTAATCTTCATAAAAAGGATGTTGTAAAGGTTTTCGTATGTCAAAAGGTTATTTCATAATTTGTTTTCTCTTTTCCGCAGTTATCTGTTGGACGGGTGGTAAGGGTTTGTCTATTTAGGTGCATAGAGTAGGCGCCTGCACGGCCCGGTAGGTTGGATCATGATAGCTGGCTCACCTCGGAGCTCACCACTCCTATGGAGCCTCGACCGCAAAGGTGGAACCACGACTATGGTATTTCTCTGTGCCTGCGGGCTCGTGCCTATGGAGCTCTACATGGTTAGTGAGTTCTGTAGCGGTGGACTTTTCATCGCTCTTGTGATGCCGCTCTATCACAACCCAACTATCGGGATGTGCGGACACCTACTCTAATCCACCTAGATAGGAGAATCCTTACCACCCGAGCCAACAAGCAATGCGGAGAAGAAGTAAAACATGAAATAAACCTTTTTGATACAAGAAAATCATTTACTATATAATGCGAAAAAACCTCTTTTTAAAATACATGCACCCTCCCTAGGTTCTAGTCTGTCACGACCCAAAATCGGGCCATGATGGCGTCTACATAACCCCCAGTAGACAAGCTTATCCCATACACGCGAAAAGCAGTAAATAATAATTTAACTAAAGAGAAGCGGAAGATAAAACAAAAGATAGGGCCAAAAGCATATATATATATACATACCAACATACACAATATACAAAAAATGGCCCTAAAGTGATCAAAAAAGACAAAACAACACGAACACCAACCCGGACCTAGTGTCATTAGTACAAGAGCGACTAAAGTAAGGAGTAGCTATACAATAACCTCTGTCTATCCAAAATACAAAATATAGACAGGAAGTACAAGATGGAAAGCAAGTAAAGTCTCCAAAGCGCCGAGAGCTCACCGCGATCCGAATAGCAACGGGCCTCGAACGACAGGAGATCAACGAGGGTGGCTCACTAGGTGTTGCATCAAAAAAAGAGATGCAAAGTGTAGTATCAGTACCAAGACCACGGGTACTCAGTAGGCATCATAGGCCGACCGAGCGCAGAAAAATAATATACAAATATAGATTACAGGAAAGCAGCTAACTATACAGGGATCCACCTAAATCTAGTTATAAAGCCGGAGACATGCCAATAAACAAAAAGAGAAAGGGAAACAACATCAAGCCAAACCAGAGTCAATCCACATGCCAAAGCAAATGTAATGCGATGCACGATGATGCATATATGAATGTAATATAATATAAACTCGGAATACCGTATCGAGCGCCCAGAATATCGCATCGGACTATGCATATATATATATATATATATATGAAAATAGTAAAATATCCAGAATAACGCATCGGGGGTCCGGAATACCGCATCGGACTAATATGTATATAAATGAAAAAGTAAAATACCAGGAATAACGCATCGGGGTATGGAATATCGCATCAGACTATAAATTTATATACAGAAAATAGTAGTTCCTCTTTTCCTCTCAAAAACCAAGGTGATACTCAAAATAGCTCGATTTAGTCCAAAAAATCATCACAACAATAAAAGAGCCTCTTTTCAAACAAAAACCTTCAAAAATCGTTTCCTTACTGTACCAATGATATCCCATGCGATATGAGTATGAATGTTTACACACATAGGGAAACCACATCATCAGACCAAATAGGGCAAGAATACCCTCCAAACAAGAGAACTGACCTGGAATCCATCCAAATCCTAGCCATGAGCTCGGGCCCACAGTTACACACAACGATAGAATAAAGCAGTAAAGTAGAAATAAAAGTGAAAACCCCGAAAAAAACTCTATTCTACCTCTAAAACCACCTAAAAACACGCTAAGGATTCTATACTAGTCCCATAGAAAAAGCAAGCTCCTAGGCTAAGGATAATATACAGTGCTAGGCTAAGGATCTGAAATGGCCAATTAACATGATATATAGGATTCAAGCCTAAAGTCTATTTAAAATCCAACCTAGCATTCCAGTAACATACATATATACATTATCTAACTAACTCTGTCTAAAAAGGGTAAACAGTAACCTACCTCGGGGCTGAACTGCAAGCACAAACCATCACTCATGTGCCTTCCCCTTCTGAACAGCCTCAGAAATCTGCCACGCTATCAAGAACATAATCTAGGTGTCAAGACGAGAAGAATGACACCCATATTGACATACAGAAAAATTGGGCCGAAAGTCAAGTCAGAAAATGACCCTCAGGGCCCGCACAATGAAACAACAAACAAAATTCACAATTATGCTTGTGGTGGGTCAAGGAACCCATGCCTAAAGTTTGGGCACGAACAGAGTTCGTTTCGAGGACCAAAACAACCCCGAAGTGCTACAAATTCATGAGTTTTGAAATGGAAAGCTCAAAAATTTAGAGGCGAGGACCTACCTCAACATTCGCGATGGTCCAGGTCGCGTTCGCTAAGAGGAAGCCGAGCTGGGTCCCAGCCGGCTATATCGCGAATGCAAAGGAACCCTTCGTGAATGTGATGGTCAAGAAACTAGACCATCACGAACGCGATGGGGTCCCCGCGATTGCGAAGAGCAAAGTTGTCTGCAACTTAATGCAGCAACCAGCAAAAACACCAAGTCCAAAAATCTTCCAACGGACCCTCGGGATTCATCCGGAACCCCGTGAATATAAACTAACCATGCTACCCTACCAGAAATGGCATTATGGACTCAATAGAATTGATAAAACACCCAACGGAGATCATTTTAATGTAAAGTGGGCCCCACGCCCAAAACCAACTCGAAACTCAAAACTCAAAAATGAGCCCAGAAGTCTCGGGACCCAAACCAAAGGTCCCTCTAGCCCAAAATCAACATTCCGGAGCTAACTACGCTGACGGAATTCCCATCCGAGATTGTCTTCTCTGAATGTTGACCAAAGTTAACCCTACTAGACAAACTGACTCCAAAACACACAAAGCCACACAAAACCAAACCAAAGGCACTCAGACTTAGACCAATGGTCCCACTAGACCAAAATCCTCGTTCCAGAGCCAACGAAACTGTCGAAATTTGATTATGAGCGCGTTAACCAAGAAAGTTTACCAAAGTCAAAGATTTACCAACTTTAAAAGTTAAAATAGAGAAATGGTCGCAATGACCTAACGAATAGCCCGGGCACCAAACCATCAGTCCCGGCAAGTCATAAATGACCTGGAGCCGCTGAGGGAAAGCTCGAAAAGCTGAAAAAGGGACGAAAGGCAGGAAATGACCTGAAGGGTCATTACAACGTCTAAGCCAGTACAGAAGCTACTACAAGAGTATTACAAGAAAATGTAAAAGGACACAACTCCACCAAAGAAATAAGAAGTATGAGCTGTTAGAGATTACCATCATCGTGTACCTATGAAACATCACCAACCCTGCAGCTATACTATACCCAAAAAGGTATAGCAAGAGTAGAATCAGAACAAACACACGTATTGGTAGGCATCATTGGTCGACCCGAATCCACTCGTACCATCATATAAGAAATCAAGGGAAAATACACTTTAAACTATAATACTTTGGTCCTTTAACATCCACCTTTGCCCAATCCACTTCGACCCTAAGCCTTTCTAACCCTTCCGCTGCCAACTTCCCTCTCTAGCTCTACACTCAACACCTACGACTTCCTAAGTCGCCCTAATCCTTAGACTTCCCAAGTCACCTTAATTCTTAGGCTTCCCAAGTCACCTTAATTCTTAGACTTCCCAAGTCACCTTAATCCTTAGACTTCCCAAATCACCTTAATCCATAGACTTCCCAAGTCACCTTAATCCTTAGACTTCCCAAATCACCTTAATCCATAGACTTCCCAAGTCACCTTAATCCTTAGACTTCCCAAGTCACCTTACACTAGCCCAACCCCTAAGTCCAGACCCGGACTACCACTCCGTTTACTCGACCAACCCCTATGGCTAAGCACCCAGAAACAACATGTAGCTGCCAACCCAGATCCACCACACACATGGTGCTACTAACAAGTATTTTGGACCCCTCAGGGTTCCTATGACAAACCCCCAACATGATAATACTAACTAATAATACAACTCCAGACTCTCGATCTTCCTTCTAGCTTATCAACCACATATAACAGTCAACACCCATTGACGATACCCAATACCCATAACACATTGATATATCCCCTTACATAGTTTGGACCCACCTCGGGATCCCCCTAACAACACCTAACATGCAACTCGATATACACCAAGACCAAACTCATAATCAAATATAATAACTTGGCCTCTCAAGGACCATATGCAAATAATCACAGTTCAGAACACAACCCGGTCCACTCATGGAACCATCGTCAGAATGTAACAATTCAATAAAATAAACCCGTACCAGGCGTGGTACCGAGCCAACCATTTAGAATTTTGAACCAAGCGTGGTACCTGAGCTAACCATTTAGAATATCGTACCAGGCATGGTACCTGAGCCAACCAAATGTTACACAGAAATCCAACAGTCACAAACAATTAACAAATCAACACTTGTAGACCAACAAGCAATAACACCAAGTTCATTTCACAAGACTGATACCCGGACACTTAGACATTCATATAAACACTCCCTAAGCATGAAACTCATACAATACTTAAGCAAAAGCACACGAACATACAATGCATAAGGGAATCAATAACCATCACCTACCCCCATTCCAGGTATATAAACTCAACCTTAAATCTCGTGCGAAGACTAAACCCAGCAGTGGAAGAGGGCGTAGCTTTGATTGCTTAAGTTTCCCTCTCATGGTTGAATGTGAAAAAGAATTTCTTTTGTTTAGCAACAGTCTTATAAGGATGATGCTTCCCCTGTGCCTTATCAATAATTAATAAGGAAGACCGGGCTAAAGGTAACTACTTTTAGCACCTTAACAGATACTATTAGATACACCCATTCCCAAACCTTCTCCTAGGACCGAGATACTACATTGGGAAAACCTCCCCTAACCTTTGTAACTCATCCATTCTAATTAGTCTGCCCTTTCCTACCAATTCATTTCCTAAATTCCCCTTCCCTTTTCTAGTCATTTAATTTTCCAAATCCCTTTCGATTCCCCGAACCTTCCCAACATTTTAGTCCCTGAAACTCTGTCATCATCCATCATAATTATATACACAAATAACATACACAACTACATATACAATCCAGAACATGTCAACCTAATATCCTAACTCAATCATATTCCTAGTTCAACCAGTTCAACCACAACAAACCTCAAGACTCCGTGCCCGAAGTCCTAGGTATGGATTCTCCTTTTCAGTCTATATAATAAATATGAAAATTGAAATGAGTCAATCTACTCAATAAGGAAAATCTAGCCTACCCGGATGCTAAGCAACTGCGCAGTGCAATTTCTGGCTTCATGAAGGCATTCCCAGTTGGATAACGATCCTAAAATCCATTGTTCCACATTCTTTCAGCTCTAATCCCTCCTCCGCATGGCTCCCAAGCCTTGGAGCAGCCTAGGAGGGTTTTTGGAGTAACCCTCGTACCTTTTCCAACTAAGGAGGAGAAGTCTTTTATTTAAAATTGCCTAACAAGCTACTGCCTCCCATCACCCCACTATAGCGGACGGCTATCCGCTATAGCGCTTTTGCTATAGCAAAATAAATAGCGCTATAGCAGAGTGACGCCAGCTCGGTACTTCAAAAATCATAAATTTTCATCACGTCAACCCTGCTTAATACAAAAATATTTTTAAATCTCTCCCGAGGTTTTGTGATATCGTGATTTTCTAGGATAGCGACAGATCTGATCATTACACGTTTTTGCGACCAGATCTCTGTCGGTGCGGAGATCATTGTATATCAGTGATTTTTCCCCATTTCATTCTCTTATTCCGTAACTCATTTTTGGAGCTTGGAGACTCGATTTTAGGCAATTCTAAAGGGAATTTCTGAGGTTTCTTCATTGGATAAGTTTCGTATACTACTTTTACACAGTTCTCAATGATTATCTCATGATTTTATCTTCAAATCTTAGTTTTTCAACTTGCAATTTTGGAATTTTTCCGATAAAGCTAAAAAAAATAGTTTTTCAATGATTTCAAGGTCAATTTTGACTCCATTGTTTTATGAAACTTCATATTCAAACTCTTTAAGCTTTGGTAAATTGATTTACCAATAAAATTTTAATTTTGCCCTTGTAGGATCGGGGTTGACTTTTGAACCCGAAATTCAAGTCTAGCAATATGTGTATCTATAGTTTTGCATTCTTATTGTAGAATCCGTATTTGGCTAGATTGGGCTCATTAAGAGGATATTTGAAAGGAAAAGTTTGATCTAACTTTATGGATCTTCTTTCAAGACAAGTTGAGACTTTCTTAGACTCTATTTTGAAGTATTATGTATTAGTTACTTGTATGGGGGAGTAATGGGGAGATGAGAGTCCCGTATAAATGGGATGACGCGCATCTATGCGGGTACTGGTATTTTATAAAGGGTTAAAATGAATGATTGAGGTGTCTTCCCTTGTTTTGATTGTTGGATTGTAGTGAGAAGAGTAGATTGTTTGATAATCTTCTTTCTTGAAAACATTATTCGAGAATCTTTGTTTGTGGATGTTCCCCTAAAAAAATTAAAAACTATTTTCTGGAATTATTTATTTAGAATTTTGGCATGAACCTTATATTTTTAGAATCTACTTATTTAGGAATTTTCGTTGATAGAATATTCATGTAAAACTAATTAAAAATGAGTGAGATATGAATGTTTGAAAGTTGGGTTGAAATTAATATGGTTTTCTAAAAAAAATGGTGTTCTGCAAAATGTATTCAGGCAATTATTCATTTAAAATTTTGGAATGAACCTTATATTTTCATTGATATATTATTCTTATAAAACAGATTAAAAATGACTGGTATATGAATTTTTAAAAGTTAGGCTAAAATTATTGCAATTTTCTGAAAATTATATTTGTAAACTATTTTCTGAGAATTATTCGTTTAGAATTTCGCATGAACCTTTTATTTTCAGAATTTATTTTTTAAAAGAATTAAACATTTTACAAATTAAAAAATTTATGTCAACCTTCTGCATTTGCTGTATGAAATTATAGCTAAATATAAGATTAAAAAAAAGCAGGAAATTTTTCAAAAAGAAGAAAAACATTTTTCTTATCTCTTGTAATACAAACTTGCACTGAGAAAACTTAAAGAATAATATGGATGTCATTTGTGATCTAGTCGATGCATCTAACATTTATTTTATAACATCTTCAGGCTATGCATAGATGCTAACTAACCAAATTTATGTTTATTATTTAAGAAAATTTGACAAAATTCAAAGAAAAAATTCAAGACAAGATTTAATATCTTCCAACCATACATCAAGTAGAGAATCAAAAGACTTAACTTATAATAAAAAAGAAAAAAAGAAAACTATTTAAATTTTACTGAAAAGATTCTTATGCCAAAAAACTTTCAACACATGTACCTCTTGTGCCTATTTCTTGCTTCTAATATATATTTTTTATTTTGATCTAATATAATTATTTTTATGGTACCTGCAATACAAATAAAATTAGGTATTAAAAATATTACAAGCATGTGATTTTTATGACATTATGAGATATATCATATGAATTAAAAGAGAATAAAAATATAACTTTGATTGGCTCGTAGATGAATTTTGATAAATATAGAAGAAAATAAAATTTTAGTATCAAGCCTTTGCATATTAATCTTCATCTCATCAAGAACAAAATGACCAAACAGCCAAAAAAGAAAAAAAAGAAATAATGTAGAGTTGTAAGTAGTTGATTATAAAAAAAAAAATTAAAATATTATTTATGATTTTTTCAATTTAAATCAGAAACAAACTAATGATATAATGAAGTTTGATGCCCTACATTATTTTTCTTATCGACGGAGAATTTGTTGTTATGTGCTCACATATTTTCCGAGAGTATAATTTACATTCTTGTCATGTTCAATTATGTGTATGATTCATGGTAGTGGTTATATGTGATCATGCAAGAGGGAAATGGGAAAGGAGAAGTTACTCAGGCATGGTTTGGGGTTAATTTAGGTTTATCAATTTCTTCTTTTTTTGGATCTGATTCAAATAACTTATAAATGGATTTGGATTTATAGGTTTTATTGGTTATATTTATACCAATTTAAAATTTATCCTATCTTTCTGTCACGACCCAATCGGCCCGTGAGTTGCACCCATACTAACCCTCTGGTGGGAGAACCAACTAACCCGAACTCAATTCTCAAACTTAGCCAATTCTCAAACTTAGCCAATTTTAGAAGAGATAGATAATTCCAGCATTAAGTCATAAGGAAATCAACTCTAGTGTAAATGAATAATAAAATGCGAAAGCAGTTTAACATCCCTCAAGAAACTGTAACGACCGGGTCCGTCATTACGGGAAAACCTTTCGTGCCAATTTTCAAAGTTAAAAAACTTCGGGTTTGGGAGTTTGAAATTCTAGGCTAGGCTAGTCTCGGCCGATTTAGGAGCGAGGTATGGTCTAGGATAATCCGGGTAAGGATTGGGTTGGATGTCTTGTTTTGAGCTTGTTTTCCTCATAGCTAACACATAAAGGAGTCCGTAGGACTGTTTGGAATTGAATTCGGGTAAGTAGAACTCCCGGAATCGAAGTTGACGTGAAGGGGTTGTTTCGGGACGTCGAGAAAATAAGTGTGTTGTAAAATGGACTAGTTTTACAGATTTTACGACTTTCTATCCCATGTCAGTTGACACTCCGCCACGGCAACCTCCGCTATAGCGAAAAAATACCGCTACAGCAGAAGTCAAGTCGGTCAACCTCCACTATAGCGGTTGACTGGACCGCTATAGTGGTGCATGATGAGATTTAATGCAGAAACTTCCCCAAAAACATTAAGTTTTCACAAATTCATTTGGGAGAAGGGCTAGGGCGATTTCAGGCGTTTTTCCTCCATTCTTCATCATTTTTCCTCCATTCTTCATCGTTTTTCTTCCCTAAGGTAAGGTTTCTACTCCCCAAACTCCGTAATACTTTTCCTATGCGGTAGAATTTCTAGGTGTGGACTTGGGAAAAGGTTTGAAATGACATGGGGAGGTTAGAATCGGGGGGAAAAGGGGGATTATATGTGTAGAAGTTCTTGGGTGTTGCTAAATTTACTATTTTATGATCATGTGACCTTAATTTCCTAATTTTTATCCATAAAAATGGTAGAACTAGGAGAATTAATGGTGTAAAAGCTCGGGAAGAGGGTGGGATGATCATGGTTGGCTTGGGGTTTGGGATTTGGTGTAATCCGGGTAATGTACAAGCCTTGTGTATTAATTTAGTACTTGTTTATTGTTTTATACCGAGAACAAGCAAGAACTTTGGCAAACGGGAAAGCTCCAGTTGAGTAGAGCTTGGATCATTTCAAGGTAGGTGATGGTTAACGATTCCTGTGAATGCTATATATTTATGTACTCTTATCTAAGTGTTTGTATGAGATGCATTGCGTAGGGAATTGTTTAGGAATGTCTAAGGGTCCTGTTTTATAGTCTGGTGAATTGAATAGTGTGTTTTCTTGTTGGTTTACAAGTTGATTATTCATTATTGTGACTGTGGATTGACTGACATTCGGTTGGCTCGGGTACCACATCTGGTACGGGATAACACTAATGGTTGGCTCGAGTACCACGCCTAGTACGGGATATATTAACGGTTGAGTTGGGTACCACGCCTGGTACGGATTTACTTTACTGCATTTGTTGTATGGATATTGGTTGCATCGTGTCATTTGGTATTGGTTCCATGAGTGGACCGGTTGTGTTGTTGAATTGTGATAGTGTTTATGGTCCTTGAGTGGGCCGAGAATATGGTTATATCTGATTAAGTTGGTCTTGGTGTAGACCGGGTTGTTCGTTTAACACTTAGGTGTTGGTTAGAAGGGATCCCAGGGTGGGAGCGGGCTATATAAAAAGGATTGTTTATTGGTTATATTTGATTGTTGATCATAGTCATAGAAAGGTGGATTACATGTGGGGACAAGTTAGGATGAGACTTGTAGTCTAGGGATGCCTCCTGTCTTATTGCATGTTTTTCCTGTACTTACACTTGATTTGTTATACTATTCATACACTATTTTATTTGGAATTGGTTGATGATCCTACCAGTACACAGTGGTGGTGTACTGATACTGTACTTGCTTTTCTTTTTGTGAGTACAGGAAATCTTCTAGCGGCTGATACGCGACCTCATTTGTAGTCCCAGCTTTTCCAGACTTCAAGGGTGAGCTTATTCGATCGAGCTGCCTTGAAACTATCTTTAGAGTTGTAGCCCACTTGTTTGGGGCTTAGACTATTTCCTTATTTTGGGGTTGCATCCCCGTATTCTAGACATTTGGTAGATTATTTTGGTATTGTGACTTTCAGATTCTAGGGAGTATTTTTTCTTAGGTTAAGTTAATGAAGTTGTTCCCTTATTATTGATTTCCAGTTTTCATTTCTGCATATTGGTTTTGAGCTGTTAGAATGGTTAAGTTCGGGGAAGTGATGGTTTGCTCACCCGGAGGTTGGGTGAGTGCCACTCACGGTGGTCTGGATCATGACTAAGATGGTATCAGAGACCTAGGTTTGTTGATCTCGTCATACCAAAATAGGTCTTGTAGAACGGTGCGGAGACGTCCATACTTTTCTTTGAGAGGCTATGGGACTTTAGGAAACTATCTCTTCTTTCTTCCATCTTGTTATAACTTGATTCCAATTGGTATCTGACTTTTTCACTCTTCTGTCCGTAGATGGTTAACACAAGGAATAACGGAGCTAGATCGGTGGTCCCAGCAGCGGAATCGGCTATCCGTGGTAGAGGCAGGGAAAGGGGCAGAGGATGCGGTAGAGCAACTCCCGCCAGGGGTGGAGCTCAGGATACTACAAGAGCGCGAGAAGCAACCCCTCCCCCACCTCAGGAACAGGTTGTCGAAGATGTGGAAGTGGTTATGGAGGATGATGGGGCACAGGCTAAGGCAGAGGCGGCACCGGCTGGAGGTGCAGGCCTTCCTTCTATGACACCAGAAGTATTTCAGCAGGCTTGGAACATCTTGAGTGGTCTGGTTGGTGCAAGGTACCTACCCGCGATACTTGCAAATCAGGCTCTCAGCACTCAGCCAATAGATCCTACGGCTCCTAGGATAGATGCAGCTTCAGGCACAGGTGACTTTTTTAGGCCAATGCTAGGCCCAGTGATGACAGGGAATGAACATAAGATGTTGACCAAGTTTCTCAAGCTGAAACCTCATACGTTTCAGGGTACTGACGGGGAAGATTCTTATGAGTTCATACTGGATTGCTACGAGAGGCTGCACAAGCTGGGCATTGTGAAATAATATGGGGTGGAGTTTGTCACATTCCAACTGCAGGGTGATGCCAACCAGTGATGGAGGTCTCACGTGGAGTATCGGTCATCCATTTTACCTCCACTGACTTGGGAGCAGTTCCATTCTCTTTTTTTTAGAGAAGTACGTACCACGTACTTTGAGGCACCAAAAAAAGGATGAGTTCTTGAATTTGGAGCAGGGTAGCATGTCAGTCTCTTCTTATGAGGCAAAGTTTCATGCTTTGTCTCATTTTGCTACGCAGTTGCTGGGTTTCGAGGAGGAGCGAGTTCAGTTGTTTATCAAGGGTCTGAATATTGAGCTTCAGGTGTTGTTTGTGCACATGACTTCTTCAGGGAAGTGCTTTAATGATGTGGTGGATTATGTGAAGAAACTTGAGGGAGTCAGGCAGGCGGGGAAGGCTAAGGTGTTAGCCAAGAAGCCCCGGAATGAGGGAAATTATGGTGGTTCATACTCCAGGGGTCAGAATCAGCAGGTATACTCAGCCTGTCCTATTCAGTCAGCTCTGCCAGATACTACAGGTGGTCGTCCGGGAGCTAATCAGCAGTTTTCAGCTTCTAGAGGCCAGGGAGCTTCTTATTCATCAGTTAGCAGGCCTGCACTTAATTATGGTTTCTTCCATTGTGGTGATCTGGGCCACTTTAAGAGGGAGTGCCCTCACAGGCAGACCGGTAATCAGGTTCAGCAGCAGCCCAAGGCTGTGGTCCCGGCAGGTAGAGGTGGTCATGCTAGAGGTCGTCCACAAGTTGGGCGAGGTAACTTTCAGGGAGGCCTGGGAGACAGAGGGAACGGCGGCGCGGGCAGGGGTGCGGTGCAGCCGGCCAAGGAGGTTTCCCGGATTGATGACCGGGATCACTGCTATGCGTTTCCAGGGAGGACCGAGGTTGAGGCATCGAATGCAGTGATCATAGGTACCATTCTCATCTGTGATAAAATGGCTTCGGTGTTATTTGACCTAGGTTCTACATATTCTTATGTGTCTGTGAGTTTTGCGTTGGGTCTGAACTTGGTATGTGATATCCTTGATTCTCCTATCCATGTTTTCACCCCGGTTGGAGAGTCTGTGGTTGTGACTCATGTTTATCGTGGTTGTTCTATTGTGTTTGTGAGGTTGCACACTTGGGTAGACCTGGTAATTCTGGATATAGTTGATTTTGATATTATCTTGGGCATGACCTGGTTATCCTCTTATCATACTGTATTAAATTTTAACAATAAGACGGTAGCTCTAGAGATTCCGGGTAAGGATAGGCTAGAGTGGGAAGGTGTGTACAAGCCTAAGCCAATTAAGATCATATCATTTGTTCGGGCTATAAAGCTGGTGGGAAGGGGGTGTCCAGCCTTCTTGGCTCATCTCCGGGATGATAGTATGGAGTCCCCATCTATTGAGTCAGTTCCAGTTGTTTCTGAGTTTCGGGAGGTGTTTCCAGCGGATTTGCCGGGTTTGCCTTCGGACAGGGATATAGACTTTTGTATTGATTTAGAGCCAGGCACCCATCCCATTTTCATTCCTCTGTATCGTATGGCTCTGGCAGATTTAAGGGAACTTAAGACTCACCTGCAAGAACTCCTAGACAAGAGATTTATCCATCCCAGTGCTTCACCTTGGGGTGCTCCGGTCTTGTTCGTAAAGAAAAAAGATGGTAGTATGTGGATGTGCATAGATTATAGGCAGTTGAACAAGGTTACCATTCGGAATAAGTACCCTTTACTCTGTATTGATGATCTGTTTGACCAGCTACAGGGCGCACTGGTGTTTTTGAAAATTGACTTGAGATCGGGATATCATCAGTTAAAGATTAGGCCTGAGGACTCGATATGGACATTACGAGTTCTTAGTGATGTCGATTGGGTTGACCAATGCGCCAGCAACATTCATTAGTTTGATGAATGGGGTGTTTAAGTCATATCTGGATTCCTTTATTTTGTGTTCATCGATGATATTTTGATCTACTCCAAGAGTAGGGAGGAACATGCTAATCATCTTCGCATTATGTTGTACATATTGAGACTTCAAAAGCTTTATGCGAAGTTCACTAAGTGTGAGTTCTGGTTGACTTCGGTAGCATTCTTGGGTCATGTAGTGTCAGAGAAGGGGGTGATGGTAGATCCCTAGAAGATAAAGGCAGTCAAGAGTTGGGCGCGGCCTAGCTTTGTGACTGAGGTGAGGAGTTTTGTTAGGCTTGTAGGTTATTACTGGAGGTTTGTCAAGGATTTTGACTCCATTGCTACTCACTTGACAAGGTTGACACAGAAAGAGGTACCATTTGTGTGGTATGACAAGTGTGAGGAGAGCTTCCAAAAGCTCAAGAAACTTCTGACCACGGCTCCTATTTTGTCCTTGCCGATTGAAGGTAAAGACTTTATTGTTTACTGTGATGCTTCACATTTCGATTTGGGTGCTGTGTTGATGCAGGATAGGAATGTGATAGCCTATGCTTCTAGGCAGTTGAAGGTGCATGAGAGAAACTATCCTACTCATGATTTAGAGCTGGTAGTGGTAATCTTTGCACTCAAGATTTAGAGACACTATCTCTATAGTGTCAAGTGTGAAGTGTTCACTAATCATCGCAATTTGTAGCATATCTTCACTCAGAAGGATTTGAACCTGAGGCATAGGAGGTAGATGGAATTGTTGAAGGATTACAAGGTGACTATTCAGTACCATCCGGCTAAGGCTAATATGGTGGCAGACGCATTGAGCCGGAAGATAGCTAGCATGGGTAGTTTGGCTTGTTTGGGGGTGTCCAAATGACCACTGGCAAGGGAAATTCAGGCATTGAAGTCCAAGTTCATGCACTTGGGTATTTCAGAGCAAGGTGGGATCTTGGCCAGTGTTGAGGTCAAATCCACCTTTATAGAGGAGATAAAGGCCAAGCAGTTTAGGATCCGAAACTGAGTAAGCTCCAGGGTAAGGTAATATCCGGGGAATCCAGGGACATCGTGCTAGACTCTGGTGGAGTACTAAATTTCAGAGAGAGGATTTATGTTCCTCAAGTTGATGATATAATTCAGAATATTTTGGCAGAAGCTCACGGTTCGCGGTACTCAATTCATCCGGGTGTGACCAAAATGTACAAGAACTTGAGACAGCATTACTGGTGGCCTGGGATGAAAAGGTATATAGTGGATTTTGTGTCCAAGTGTCAGAACTATTAGCAGGTAAAATATGAGCATCAGAGACCTGCAGGACTACTTTAGAGAATGCCAATTCCAGAGTGGAAGTGGGAGAGGATAGCCATGGATTTCGTGGTGGGTCTTCCCAAGACGTTGGGGAAGTATGACTCAATTTGGGTCATTGTTGATAAGCTAACCAAGTCCACGCATTTCATTCTGGTCAGGATAGATTATAATTCACAGAAATTGGCTATGATCTACGTGAAGGAGATTGTGAGATTGCATGGGGTGCCACTGTCCATCATTTCAGACAGGGGTACACAATTCACCTCTAAGTTTTGGGGTAAGCTGGATGAAGAGTTGGGTACACAACTCACCTTTAGTAAAGCCTTCCATCCTCAGACTGACGGTCAGTCGGAGAGGATGATCCAGGTATTGGAGGACATGCTGAGAGCATGTGTGATGTACTTCAGGGGTCATTGGGACCAGTTTCTACCATTGTGTGAGTTCTCATACAATAATAGCTACCACTCCAGTATTGACATGGCACCATTCGAGGATCTGTATGGGAGGAGTTGTAGGTCACTGATTGGGTGGTTTGAGGAAGGCGATGTGAAACCTTTGGGCATAGACTTAGTAAGAAAAGCGCAAGAAAAGGTAAGAGGTATTCAGGCCAAGTTACTAGCTGCCCAAAGCAGGCAGAAGGAATATGCGGATCGCAAGGTCCGGGACATGAAATTTCAGGTTGGTGAACAAGTGTTGCTAAAAGTGTCACCAATGAAGGGAGTTATGTGGTTCGGTAAAAAGGGCAAGCTCAGCCCTTGGTTTATCGGTCCATTTGAGGTTCTCGAGATTGTGAGGCCAGTGGCTTACAAGTTAGCACTACCGCCTAGTTTGTCGGGTGTCCATCTAGTATTCCATGTATCCATGCTTAAGCGATACCATGGGGATGGGGACTACATCATCAAGTAGGATGAGGTGCGTTTCGATAAGGATCTTCGTTATGAAGAAGAACCATTTTTTATTCTTTCTCAGGATGTCCGGAAATTGAGGACAAAGGTGATTAATATGGTAAAGGTTCAATGGAAGGATCATCCGGTTGAGGAAGCCACTTGGGAAATCGAGAGAGACATGCAGAACAAGTACCCTCACTTTTTTTAGGATACAGGTACTACTCTTTTCGCTCTTTATTTCTGTACTTTGGGGTTTGATCATTCGGGGAAGAACGATGGGTAAATTGGAATTTGTTGTAAAGGCTAGGTCTGTCGTTACGGGAAAACCATTCGTGCCAATTTTCAGAGTTAGAAAACTCCGAGTTTGGGAGTTTGAAATTCTGGGCTAGGCTAGTCTCGGCCGATTTAGGAGTGAGATATGGTCTAGGGTAATCCGGCTAAGGATTGGGTTGGATGTATTGTTTTGAGCTAGTCTTCCTCGTAGCTAACATATAAAGGAGTCTGGGGGACTTTTCAGAATTGAATTCGGGTAAGTAGAACTCCCGGAATCGAGGTTGATGTGAAGAGGTTATTCCGGGATGTTGGGAAAATAAGTGTGTTGTAAAATAGACTAGTTTTGAGGATTTTATGACTTTATATCCCGTGTCAGTTGACACTCCACCACGGCGACCTCTGCTATAGCGGAAAAATTACCGCGACAGCAGAAGTCAAGTCGGTCAACCTCCGCCATAGCAGTTGACTCTGCTACAGTGGTACCGTTATAGCGGAGCGGACCGCTATAGCGGAGCATGATGGGATTTAATGTAGAAACTTCCCCAAAAACATTCAGTTTTCACAAATTCATTTGGGAGAAGGGCTAGGGCGATTTCAGGCATTATTCCTCCATTCTTCATCATTTTTCTTTCCTAAGGTAAGGTTTCTACTCCCCAAACTCCGTAATACTTTTTCTATGCGGTAGAATTGCTAGGTGTGGACTTGGGAAAAGGTTTGGAATGACATGGAGAGGTTAGAATCGGGGAAAAGGGGGATTATATGTGTAGAATTTCTTGGGTGTTGCTAAATTTACTATTTTATGATCATGTGACCTTAATTTACTAATTTTTATCCATAAAAATGGTAGAACTAGGAGAATTAATGATGAAAAAGCTCGGGAAGAGGGTGGGATGATCATGGTTGGCCTGGGGTTTGGGACTTGGTGTAATCCGGGTAATGTACAGGACTTGTGTATTAATTTAGTACTTGTATATTATTTTAGACCGAGAACAAGCAAGAACTTCGGCAAACAGGAAAGCTCCAGTTGAGTAGAGCTTGGATCATTTCGAGGTAGGTGATGGTTAATGATTCATGTGAATGCTATATACTTTTGTACTCTTATCTAAGTGTTTGTATGAGATGCATTGCTTAGGGAATTGTTTAGGAATGTCTAAGGGTCCTGTTTTACAGTCTGGCGAATTGAACTGTGTGTTTGCTTGTTGGTTTACAAGTTGATTGTTCATTATTATGACTTTGGATTGACTGACATTCAGTTGGCTTGGGTACCACACCTGGTATGGGATAACACTAACGGTTGGCTCGAGTACCACGCCTGGTACGGGATATACTAACGGTTGGTTCGGGTACCATGCCTGGTACGGATTTGCTTTACCACATTTATTGCATGGATATTGGTTGCATCGTGTCATTCGGTATTGGTTCCATGAGTGGACCGGGTTGTGTTGTTGAACTGTGATAGTTCTTATGGTCCTTGAGTGGCTGGGAATATGGTTATATCTGAGTGAGTTGGTCTTGGTGTAGACCGGGTTGTTCGCTTAACACTTAGGTGTTGGTTAGAGGGGATCCCAGGGTGGGACTGGGCTATATAAAAAGGATTGTTTATTGGTTATATTTGATTGTTGATCATAGTCATAGAAAGGTGGATTACATGTGGGGACAAGTTAGGATGAGACTTGTATTCTAGGGATGCCTCCTGTCTTGTTGCATGTTTTTCCTGTACTTACACTTAATTTGTTATACTTTTCATACACTATTTTATTTGGAACTGGCTGATGATCCTACCAGTACACAGTGGTGGTGTACTGATACTGTACTTGCTTTTATTTTCGTGAGTACAGGAAATCTTCCAGCGGCTGATACGCGACCTCATTTGTAGTCCCAGCATTTCCAAACTTCAAGGGTGAGCTGCTTCGATCGAGTTGCCTTGAATCTATCTTTATAGTTGTAGCCCACTTATTTCGGGCTTAGACTATTTCTTTATTTTGGGGTTGCATCCCCCTATTCTAGACATTTGGTAGATTATTTTGGTACTGCGACTTTCAGATTCTATGGGGTATTTTTCCGCAGGCTAAGTTAATGAAGTTATTCCCTTATTTATGATTTCTAGTTTATTTTCTGCATATTAGTTTTGAGCTGTTAGAATGGTTAAGTTCGGGGAAGTGATGGTTCGCTCACCCGGGGGTTGGGTGAGTGCCACTCACGATGGTTTGGGTCGTGACAGAAACTGAAAGTCACCGTACAAGAACTCTAATCAAAACATCGTCTAGGGTATCCAAAAATACTAAAATAGTAAATGATAAGAGTACCATTGTACTGAATGGACAACAACTCCCAGTGGATCCATGGCCGCCTGAGAAGTAGTGCTCACCCTTAGATCTAAAGTCAACTCCTCTACTCTAGTTGAGGTCGCGTCTCAATCTCTGGAACACGGTTTGCACTCAATAAAAAAAGCACATGTTAGTATCAATACAAAATACTATGTACTGGTAGGTATCATAGGCCGACTTAAACTAAAACATGAATATAGCAAAACCATGTAACAAGTAAAAGGCTCCTTAACACTTATCACTTAAATCAGTCAACAGATAATCATCTCAAATTCAGTTCAACAACAACAATATCAAGTTAATAGAATTCACTGAGTACCATCACGAAATGTAAGAGTTTACTTTCAAGTCATATCACATGGAACTTCTGTCCATCTATTTTTTATCAACTTGTCTAACTTGAGTAGTCTCATCCATCTCATGATCACCAACTCACTATGAATAACATATAACGATGCAAAACTAAACAAGAATGTACACACATGCTAAAGAGACTTATTTCTACCCGACTAACCATAACCTGCAGGGAACACTAAGGTATCCATGTACCATACCGACGTGGTATTCGATCCATAATAACTATATCAATATCAGTATCTAAATAACTAGTCTCTCAGACCTATTCCTCATAAATATACACAAGGCCCAAGGCACAATTACACTTAGCTATTTTAACTCACTTATCACTTCCTGTTCATTTAACCAATTCCTTCAACCATAATAGGAAAAACACATACAATTCAACCATGTCTGAAGACCAATCACAAGTTACATAGTTCCACCACATAACATGTAACAAAATGAGTCTTAAGTCCAATTTAACCATAACCTACCTCGAGTCAAGAATACCACTTGCAAGCTAACTCACAACAGTCTTGCCTTTTCTTAACTCTTTGAAATGCTCAAGGTCTATAAACAATAATTATATAAGAGTAATTCGCCATTTACTCTTCATTTTAGGTCTTCGGAATTAAACCCATCAATTCTACCCCTAAACGAGGTTCCTAACATTCCCCAAGGGTTAATTAATCAATAATTATTCTCTCAACTTTCATAGAATCAATACCCAAAGGGTGTTCTAACCAAGTTCATCCCTTTTAGCCATTTTTATGCCTAAAGGTTTTATCTTTATGGAATCCAAGGTTCTCCATTAGCCTTTATCATGCTAAAAATAATTAATTTCATGCTAGGAGTCAAAAATATACATCTTAGGATCAATTCTAGGTGAAGTTATACCTACCAACAGGGTTCTTCCCAAGTTCATGCTTCTAGGGCTCAAATACAAGAATTCCACCATTAATTTCCACCTTAAAGGTTTCATAAAGATTAATAATCAATAAGCGAAGAGGTTCACGAATTAATTACCTCAAACGATGAAGAATGCCCTAGTTTTCTTGAGAGAACCACTTCTTAGAGCGTTAGAACGAAGTTGGAGTTGTGAAGAATTAACTTAGAAAAATAAACTAAGTGCAGGTATTCTACCCGATTCCTCATTGTGACTGACGATTTCTCATCGCAATGAGGATTACCTCATTGCGACAGCTCACCACGATGAAGCATCTTTTCATCGCGATGAATGTCAATTTCCAAAATGTTGATTTCTTGCCCCAGACCCTCATTTCACAATACATTTTATTTTAGAGACATCACGGATTAACCCAATGTGACAACTATCATATCAGAAGTTCTATGAACCCGAATTCAGTTCCGAAACTTCCTACGAGATCCTACTATAGTCAACTATCCATAAAAGTATTTCCCACTACCATTCCATAAAACATGAGACCTAAACCACCTATAAGGCACCAAACACTATGTCAAAGCTCACCCTAGCCTGAGATTTTAACAACTCACAACCTAAGGACTTTTCTAGCCAGTTACTTATGCCCTTACTTTACTATAATTATAGAATAGGTTGTTACATACGATATCAATTAAATAATCATTCATCCCTGAATGATAATGGAGTAAAAATATGAGGAAAACAAGGATTACATAAATCAGTATTCGCATGTCTGCCTCAGTCTCCCAAGTGGCCTCATCAACAAGACAGTTTTTCCATTGAAACTTTACAGACGCAATCTCTTTAGTTCTCAACTATTGAACGTCCCAATCAAAACTAGAAATAGTCTCCTCTTCATAGGAGTGGTTTTCGTCCAACAGGACCGAGTCCCAGTGAATGATATTGTAACTATTTCCATGGTATTTTCTAAGCATTGAAACATAAAATACAAGATGAACTCCCAACAAAATAGGTGGCAAACCTAATCTATAAGCCACTGGCCCCCAACTTTTGAAGAATCTCGAAAAGCCCAATGTATCTCAAACTCAGATTTCCCCGCTTTCCAAACCGCATAACCCTTTTCATGGGAGAAATCTTGAGCAAAACTTGCTCACCTTCCATGAAGTTCATATCTCTTACCTTTCTGTCAGCATACTCCTTTTGCCATCTTTGAGCCGCTAGGAAGCCTCTTGAATGAATTTCACCCTTTTCACAGAGTTTCTCAGAATGTTTGTACCCCATGGCCTTACCTCTAATGAATTGAACTAGCTAATGGGAGATCTACACCTCCTCCTATACACTGCTTCAAATAGAGTCATGTCTATACTCAAGTGATAACTATTATTGTAAGAAAATTCAGCTAACGACATGTACTGATCCCTATGACCCCCAAAATCCATCACACATGCGTGAACCATGTCTTCCAACACCTGAATCATACGTTAGACTGACCGTCAGTTTAAGGATGAAAAGTTATACTCAGATCCAACCTTTTACCCAACTCTTCATGCAATTTCTTCCAGAAGATAGAATTAAACTGGATTCCCCTATCAGTAATAATGTAGACGGGCATCCCATGCAACCGAACAATCTCCTTAAGATATATGTTGGCTAAATTAGCCACCTTATAAGTCACTTGAACTGGGATGAAGTGCGCAGACTTCGTCAATCTATCAACCACAACCCATATCGAATCATATTTCCCAAATGTCTTTGGAAAGTCAACCACAAAATACATAGTTATTCTCTCCCACTTCCACTTGGGAATGGGCATCTTCTGAAGGGTGCCACCAGGCTTCCGATGCTCATATTTTACTTACTAACAATTCTGATACTTAGCCACAAAGTCAACTATATCTCTTTTCATTCCACCCCACCGATAGTGTTATTTCAAATCTTGGTACATAATGGTCACGTTAGGATGTATAGAATACTTAGAACAATGATCCTCTACTAAGATGGTGGGAATTAAGTCATCCATACGGGGCACACAAACTCGCCCCTTAACCCAAAGAATGCCTTCATCATCAATAATGGCCTCTTTGGACTTGCCTCATAACACTTTGTCGCTGATCTTGCTCAATTTTACATCATCAAACTATTTACCTTTGATCTGATCAAGAAAAAAGGACCTCGCCTCTACACATGCCAATAAGTCACCTCGCTCAGACACTTCCAGTCTCATGAAGCTGTTGGCAAGGGCCTGAATGTCTCTGGCCAATAGATGTTTAGTAGCTTTCAAGTAGTCCAAGCTACCCATACTTTTAGTCTTTCTTCTCAGTGCATCAGCTACCACATTAGTTTTACCCAAATGGTACAAGATGGTGATGTCATAATCCTTGAGTAACTACATCCACCTTTGTTGTCTCAAGTTCAAGTCTTTCTAAGTAAAGATGTGTTGCAAGCTATGGTGGTATGTGAATACTTCACAACGCACCCTATATAAATAGTGTCTCCAAATTATAAGAGCAAACATCACTGCAACCAACTCCAAGTCATGAGTAGGATAGTTTTTCTCATGCACCTTGAGTTGCCTTGAATCATAAGCAATAACATTCCGTTCCTGCATCAACACATCACCCAAACCATATCGTGAGGCATCAGAATGCATAATAAAATCTTCATATTCAATTGACAAGGCAAGAATAGGAGTTGTGGTCAACAAAGCCTTGAACTTTGGCAAGCTCTCCTCACATTCATCTGACCAAACAAATAGTACCTCCTTCTGAGTCAGATGAGTAGCAATGGATGCAAAATCTTTAAAAAATCTGCGGTAGTAACTAGCTAATCCCACAAAGCTATAAACTTGAGTCACTGAAGTGGGACTGACCTAGTTTTTAACTGCCTCAATCTTTTTTGGGTCAACCATTACTCCTTACTTTGAAACCACGTGCCCCAAGAAGGACATAAAAGATAACCAAAACTCGCACTTTGAGAATTTTGCATATAATTCCTTCTCTTTCAACAATTTCAACAAAATCCTAAGGTGATTCTTACGCTCCTCATCACTCTTAGAATATACCAGGATATCATCAATGAATACTATGACAAACGAGTCAAGTTAGGGCTTAAATATCCCATTCATCAAACTCATGAAAGTAGCGGGAGCATTAATCAGCCCAAATGACATCAGAAAAAACTCTTAGTGCCCATTTCAGGTACGAAATGCGGTCTTAGGGATATCAGAAGGCAAGATTTTCAACTGATGGTAATCAGACTTTAAATCTATCTTAGAGAACACTGAAGCCCTCTATAACTAGTCGAAAAGATCGTCTATGTGAGAGAAAAGGTACTGGTTATGGATAGTAACCTTATTCAGCTATCAGTAGTCTATGCACATACGTAGACTACCATCTTTCTTTAACGAACAAAACTGGAGCACCCCAAGGGGAGGCACTGGGAAGAATAAATCCCTTACTTAGTAAATCTTATAACTGCGCCTTAAGCTTTCTCAACTCATACAGTGTCATCCTATAAGGAGGAATAGAGATAGGAAGCGTATTCGGCCCTGGTAAGGTTCTTTGCTTTGCATCAAATTAAACCACATGCTCCACCACTTCTGCGGGCCTCCATCAATTCCTTTGAGTTTCACTCTTGCGAACGTACTCCCCTAAATCAATACAGAAGTCAATATCTTGATCGGGTGGCATACCAGTCAAATCCATAAGGAAAACTTCTTGGGACTCACACACCACTGGAACTGACTCAATAGCTAGAACCTCTGAACTAGTGTCCCAAAAATGAGCTAGGAAAGCCAAACACCCCTTCATATCAGACTCTGAGCACGAAGGAAAAATACAAACATAATAGGAGTATGACAATAATTACATACCCACTCTAATCTATCCAAACCTAGGCATAGCCATAGTTACTATTTTAGCATGATAGTCTAGAATTGCATGGTGCAAGATAAATAACTCATCCCCAAGATAATGTGAAAATCCACCATTTTGAGAATCACTAAATTTGCTAAAGTCTTTCTCCACACAAATATAACAGGGCAAGCACAGAAGACCTATCCACAACCACAGAATCCCTCACTAGAGTAGGTACAGTAATAGGCAAGTCAAGGGATTCACATATCATATCAAAACTCTCAAAAAATCCTGCAGACATATAGGAGAAAGTAGAACTAGGGTTAAATAAAATAGAAGCCATGTGGTCACCGACAAGAATAGTACATATGATTATCGCGTTCGACGCCTTCACCTCTGGTTTACCCGGGAAAGCAGAGAAGTGGTTCTTACCACCAGCCTGCGCACCGCCCCTATTGGGCTGATCACCTCCTCTACCATTTTTACTGCCTCGGTTGGGTGGTACCACCTCTACTAGCCGTGTGACCACCTTGCCTACACTGTGGACGATTTATGCTATCTCAGATAAGGGAACCCTGGGAGAGCCATCGACTCTAACTACCATCCATGTATGATCCATATTAGATCTGACCAAATGCCCATTCTACCTCCTCTACGTTCTTGATAGCCTATATTTGTCTCAGTACAGTCTTTCAGTGGCATGTTTTAGTCCTCTTCTCTCTACTACTGAAACCTGAGCTTTAGGAGCCTGCTGCTGGATTGCCTGATGGAGCCAAGGACAATTCCTCCTCCACCGCACTCATAAAATACACTGTCAAATGTAGGTCAGTGCATTGGAGCCGATGAAGTAAGATACCCACCAAAATCTGATGAAGGCTGAGTGGTCCCTGATGGACCCCTAGTAAAAACCTGCACTAACGATTGAATAAGGCACGCAGGGTATCTTCACGGACCCTAACCCTTCGAGAACTGGCCATTGTAGTTGCCCCCAGATCGGGGCTTCTTCGTAGCTATCCTTGTTTGACTCTCTAGTTTCACCCCTTCAACATTCTTAACAAACTCAACCACCTTCTGAAAGGACCTGCTAGAAGATGCTACCTGTAAGGCTGAAATTTATCGCCCGGTGTTCAAACCCTTTATGAAATGGTGGATCCATTCCTCCTCAGTACCGATTAGCTGCAAAGAATAATGAGCCAAGGCATGGAAACGTGCCTCATAAGCTGCCACAAAAGAAGTTCCCTACTCAATATTTGCAAATTCATCTCTCTTCTTATCCCTCAGAGTACGCGGGACATATTTCTCACGAAACACTTGGTAGAATTAGCTCTAAGTCATAGGAAGTGACCCAATAGGCTTGCATTCTACATAAGCTCTCTACCATATTTTGGCATCCCCTTGTAACTGAAATGAAACAAACTCAACCCCATACCTTTTGACAACACCCATCCTGTGTAGTCGCTCATGACAGTTAATAATAAACTCATAGGCATCTTCAGATTCTAACCTAGGGAACACTGGCAATTTTATATTTAGGAACTTGCAAAACAGATCATGCTCACCACCAATCATTATTGGGCCTGACATTGGTCGCAAAAACATACCTACCTCAGAAGCAGCATCCATCTAAGGAGCCATAAGTGGAGCATGCTAAGCACTGGATGCTGCACCGTGGGCACTACAGTAGTAGCCCCATTCCATGCCAACCCACTAAGGAAACTCAGGACTTGTTAAATCATATCAGATGACATCGGAACCTGTGATACATCTCCCTGAGCTGGTACCGCCCATATCCCCTAGACTGGTACTGCATCATTATTTTTAATCTGAACCATTTCTTCTACCACAACATCATGAAGTTGTTCCTGCTAAGGAAAAGATGTTGATCTTTTTTGCGCCTGAGCAGCGGCTCACGCTCCACCCCTGGTGTATGCACCTCCCTCCTTCCTCTAGCTCTACCTATGGCATGAACTACAACCTCAACGACTAGCTCAGGCACTGCTGCGCTAGCCTTAGATGCACATGTTCTTACCATCTGTGAGAATAAGAGTGAAAGAGTTAGATACCAATTTGGATCACCAGATACCAATTGGAATCAAGTAATAGCACGAGGAATGAAAGAAGTTGAGGTTTTCTAAAGTCTTATTGCCTCCTGCAGAAAAGTACAAATGTCTCTGTACCATTTTGCAACAATCTACCAGACACGTTCTTGTATGACAAGATTAATGAATCTAAAGATCTGATACAAACTTTGTCATGACCCAATTGGGTCATGAGTGGCACCCACACTAACTCTCCGGTAGGAAAACCAACTAACTCAAACTCAACTCTCAAACTTAGCCAATTTTCAAAGAGATGAATAAAACCCAGCATTAAGTCATAAAGAAATCAACTCTAGTATAAATGAATAATAAAATGCGAAAGAAGTTTAACATTCCCTAAGGAACTGAAAGTCATCGTACAAGAACTCTAACCAAAACATCATTTAGGATATCCAAAAATACTAAAACAGTAAATGATAAGAGTCCCATTGTTCGAAAGATGGATAACAACTCGCAGAGTATCCATGGCAGCCTGAGAAGTAGTACTCACCCTTGGATTTGAAGTCAACTCATCTACTCAAGCCAAGGTCGCATCTCAGCCTTTGAAACATGGTCTGCACTCAACAAAAGAAGAGCACAGGATAGTATCAGTATAAAATACTATGTAATGGAAGGTATCAAAGGCCGATTCAAACTAAAACATGAATATAGCAAAATCATATAATAAGTAAAAGGCACCTTAACACTTAGCACTTAAATCAGTCAAGAGATATCATCTCAAATTAAGTTCAACAACAACAATATCAAGTTTATAGAATTGACTAAGTACCATCACAAAATATAAGAGTTTACTTTCAAGTCATAACACATGGAACTTCTATCCATCTATTTTTCATCAACCTGTCTAACCTGACTAGTCTCATCCATCTCATAATCACCAACTCACTATGAATAATATACAATGATGCAAAACTAAAACAGAGTATACACAGGCTAAATGGACTTATTTATGCCCAACTAGTCATGACCTGTAGGGGATCCTAGGTGTCCATGTACCATACCGGCGTGGTATCTAATCCATAAAACATGTATCAATATCAGTATCTATATAATCGGGATCTCAGACCTGTTACTCATGAATATACACAGTGCTCAAGGCACAATTACACTTAGCCTTTTCAACTCACTTCACTTCCTGTTCATTTAGCCTATTCATTCAAGCATAACAGAAAAAACACATAAAATTCAATCATGTCCGAAGACCAATCACAAGTTACATAGTTCCACCACACAACATGTAATAAAATGAGTCTTAACTCTAATTTAACCATAACCTACCTAGAGTGAAGAATATCACCCGCAAGCTAACTCACAACAACTTTGTCTTTCCTTAACTTTTCGGAATGCTCAAGGTCTATAAGCAATAATTATATAAGAGTAATTAGTCATTTACTCTTTATTTCAGGTCTTGGAAATTTAATCTATCAATTATACCCCTAAACAAGGTTCCTAGCATTCCCCAAGGGTTAATTAATCGATAATTATGCTCTCAACATTCGTAGAATCAATACCCAAAGGGTGTTCTAACCAAGTTCATCCCTTTTATCCATTTTTATCCCTAAAGGTTTCATCTTTATGGAACCCAAAATTCCTCATTAGCCTTAATCATGTTAAAAATAATTAATTTCATACTAGGAGTCAAAAATATACATCCTAGGATTAATTCTAGATGAAGTTATACCTACCCATAGGGTTCTTCCCCAAGTTCATGCTTCTAGGACTCAAATACAAGAATTCCACCATTAATCCCCACCTTAAAGATCTCACAAAAATTAATAACCAATAAACAAAGAGGTTCAAGAATTACTTATCTCAAACGATGAAGAATGCCCTAGTTTTCTTGGGAGAACCACTTCTTAGAGCTTTAGAACAAAGTTGGAGTTGTGAGGAATTAACTCAGCAAAACAGACTAAGTGTTGGTATTCTGCCCGATTCCTCATCGCGACGGATGGTTTTTCATCGCGATGAGTCATCACGATGAGGATCAGCTCATTGTGACGGCTTTACGCGATGAAGTGTCCCTTTGTTGCGATGAACGCCAATTTCCAGAACATCGATTTCTAGCCCCAGGCCCTTATTTCACAACACACTTTATTTTAGGGACATCACGGATTAATCCCGATGCGGTAGCTATCATATCCGGAGTTTTATGAACCCGATTTCAGTCCTAGAACTTTCTACGAGATTCTACGACAGTCAACTATCCGTAAAAGGACTTTTCACTACCATTCCATGAACCATGAGACCCCAACCGTCTCTAAGGCACCAAATACTATATTTTCATTAAAATCACTCTAGCCCGAGATTTTAACAACTCATAATCTAAGGACTTTTCTAGCCGAATACTTACACCCTTACTTTACTATAACGACGAAACAGGTTGCTACACTTTCGTTAAAAAGTATTTCTTTTCTAAAAAATGAAAGTTTAAAAAATAAAAAAACTAACAACCCACGTTTCTTTTTTTCTTTTAAAACTTAAAATACTTTTACATTTCATCATTTACACTTTTGCCAGTTGGCGAAATTTGAATTTTAAAATAAAATAATTTACATTTTTTTCTATAAAAAAGGAGTAGTTGTAGGAAGTTACTTTAAATATTTAGTATAAAAAAATTAATAACTTCCCACAAAAAAAGAATTCTAAACATGCTTAAAAAAATATTTTTACATTTGAAAAATTAATGTAACAATCTGTATTTTTTACCTATAAAAAAGAAGTAGTTGTGAAAAGTTAGTTTAGATATTTAGTATAAAAATCTGAAAAAGAAAAGTCATAAACGTGCTGATTAAAATTTATTTTTAAATTTAAAAAATTAATGTATATAATCTGCATTTTTTTTATTTGCTTTAAAGAAGGTGTAGTTCTGAAAAATTAGCTTAGATATTTAGTATAAAAAATCTGATAAAAAAGAGTCATAAACGTGCTTATTAAAATTTATTTTTAATTTAATAAATTAATTTGAACAATATGCAATTTTTTGGCTATAGAGAAGGAATTAGTACTATATAGAAGTATGGACAACCAACCAGCTCTTCGTCGTCATGCTTGCTTGCCCACCAAGGTGCTTTTTCATCTTTTCCAATGCTTTCACAAATGGTACTTGCACATATTAGGATGGGATATTTACATGATTTGACAGAAACACCAGAGGACCTTTTTACCAGCTACTTTCCTTCATTTTTGGTATAGGGATATTGTGGTAATTCAAATTACATTTGCTTTTCCTAATCGGTCAATAATGTTTGTTGCTGTAGTTGGGTTTTTAATTTTTTGGGCGCTGAAAAGACGCTACTGGCCTTTACAATAGTGGGCCCATGTAAATTTAATTATCATTTCATTTTTTATCTTTGTTGCAACTTTATGCAATTGGTAGTATTTATTGTATACGTTTTGAGTCTTTCACGTTAAATTGTTACTCTTTTCGTTTTAATTTGTTTGACCTATTTTAATTTGACACATAATTTAAGAAAGTAAAGAAGACTTTTAAAATTTGTAGTCTTAAATTAAAAATGTGTTAAATATATAAAATATATTTTAATCTTGTGGTCTAGAATATGTCATGTGAAAAGTTAGAATTAAAGAGTTTCTAAAAAAGAAAAGAGACATTCTTTTTTAAACGGACTAAAAAGAAAAGTAGGCCAAACAAATTGAAACAGAGGGAGTAATTGTTATTTTCTCCGTTCATTTTTACTTGTTTATGTTGGACTTGATACACTTTTTAAAAAATACTAACATTTTTATAGCGAGGATATAAAATAAATTCCGTTTCAATTTGTTTATCTCACTTTTTTTATAATCTGTTATATATTTAAAAATTACATAAAAAATTCTATAAATTATAATAACTAACAACTTAAAAAAATGTAAAAGACATAAAAAAATTGATTTACTCTCGAAATTCTATAAAACTCACATAAATTGAGATAGAGCGAGTAACATAAATTATTTGTAATTAACATAAAAGTTATTATAGATCACAAAAATTAACAATTTAGAATATTTAAAAGACATATAACAAAATTGAGTTGATTTTTCATATTCTATCGATGTCAAATAAATTAGAATAGAGAGAATAACATATATTATTTAAAAATTATGTAAAAAGTATTATAAATCACAATAATTAACAACTTAAAATATTTAAAAATCATATAAAAAAATTTGATTGACTCTTCAAATTTTATCTGTACCACATAAATTAGAACAAAAAAGTAAGATATATTAGATCCGTGCTGGCACGGAATTTTGTATTACTACTACATATGAGTATGAGTAAGCAGACAACTCTCTGTCGACGTGTGTGCTTACTGTCATTCTTTTATATAGTAAGGGCATTTTTGTCATTCTTGTGTATTTTCTCCATTTTAATTAGTTTATCTTATTTATCTTTTTAATCGATTATACATTTGAAAATAACGTAAAAAAATTATAAAATACAATAATTAAGAACTTAAAATATTTTTAAAATATAAAAAATTTGAGTGACTCACAATTCTATCACTGCCAAATGAATTGGGATATATACTATTTAAAAATAACGTAAAAAGTAATATAAATCACAATAAATAATAACTTAAAATATTTACAAGACATAAAAAATTTGGTTGACTCTCTGAATTCTGTCAATGTCACATAAATTGGAGCAGAGGAAGTAAAACATATATTACTTGAAAAGTATGTAAAAAGTAATATAAATCGCAATATTTAACAATTTAAAATATCTAAAAATTACATATCAAAAATTTAGTTGAGTCCCCAAATTCTATCAGTATAACATTGATTGGGATAGAGAGAGCAATATATATTATCTGAAAATTATGTAAAAATAGTATAAACCGCAATAATTAACACTTAAAATATTTAAAAATTATACAAAAAATTTGATTGACTCTTTAAATTTCATCTGTGTCATATAAATTAGAACAAAACCAATGACATATATTGGGCCCATGCTGGCACGGGTTCTTGTATCCAGTAAATTAACTGATTTCGTTTTTAGTGGCACAATACCATTTTGAATAGTAATATTATTATATGTCTTATAACCCTATTTTTTCACGATAGGACACAACTTTTGGACTCAAAACATAATTAATAATAAATAGTTTTAAAAAAATAATTTAAAGAGAGCCGTCACCTAATTTTAGAAAAAAATTAGGAAACCTTTTAATTAAAGAATAAATTTTGTCTACGAAATCAGTTAGATTCTAGGTAAGGGTTCAAGTTATTCCGAAGGGAAGGGGTTAGGCATCCTTCAGAATCCACAATAGTGATTCCCGGCTGAATTCATTTTTTCAATTGAGAGATAAAATAAATTTCCCGATTCTTCAGAGTGTTAGAGAAAATGGCTCTCAAAACTCGAAGAATCCAAGAAACAAGCTTTTAAGAGACGGCCTAATATTTGCCTATCGTCAACTTAAATAAATAAATACAATAAAGAATTATACAAGATCTTCGAATCTTAATTCGAGTGTCTTTTTCGAAAATAATTCTGAATACCTGTAAACACACTTACTAAAAGTGTTAATATTGAACAAATATTTATCAAAATAAATTAATGAAATAATAAATGAAAGAAATAAAACTCGTCTTATATACATTGGAGGCCTTGGAAATTGATAAAAATTTCTTCATCGGCCAGTTAAATTGACAATCGATATAAGATAATCGAACTCAAAATAATATTCGTCTTTTATTATGGAGAGGCCTCAAAAATCTGACGGAGAGATTCTTTCATTGGCCAATTAGATTGATATTTTTCGAATACGAAATTAACGAAAGATGATGTAAAATAGTATGACCAAATAGCAAGTAATAGCCGAGGTAGCCAAAAGAATAAAAGCAGAACCATGATTGAGTATTAAATTCAAAACAAGATTGGTTTAAAGAACACACAAAAATAAAAATGATTATGTAACTATCAAAGCAAACCTCCACAAATGGAGCTAAAACAGTGGGTAAATGGAGTGATAACATATTAACCTAATTCAATCCAAATGTCACCTAACATGGTAAAAATCACTGGAAATATCTCAAAGATAAACAATCCAATCAGTCCAAAAATAAAAAAGACAGAACATAAAAAAATGTTGATGAAACAGTAAAGGTAAAATAACCACAATTATTAGCTAAATATTTGCAAAATTATGAAAACTTAAGTTGCCGGAGTTGAAAGCTCACCGACCAGATCTAGGAAATATCAATGACAAAACAAAATAAAAGATTGTGAAAAAGAGTTGTAATTATATCATAGTGACAGAATCGCGGCTTATTTCTCCGGAGCCGTTGTTCATTGTTTTCGCCGGAGCTCGTGGCTGATGTTGGATTTCGATTGGAGTTGGCTGGAAATGGGTGGGTCTGTCTCATTGTTGTTCGTTTGAAAGCTCGCTGGTAGCTGGGTTCCGTTGAAATAGAAGGGAAAAAAAGAGCGATGAGGTGGGGTTTTGTGATTGGGTTTCATCAGAAATAGAGAGGTGGCATTGTGGTGGTGGTTTGGAGTTGTTGTTGCTGGTAGCCGCTTTGTCGGAGGCTGGTTGTGATGGAGCAGTGGTGGTGATAGAGGAAAATGAAAGGGGCGTTGGTGGAGTTGTTTGGTATGAAGTTTGGTGGCTGGTTGTTCGGACGAAGAAAGGGGAAAGGTGTGAGTTCACTGGTTTAACCAGAGCTCATCGGACCTCCGGTGGGTGAGAGGAGAGGAGAGGAGAGGGGAAGTTGGGTGGTTTCTGGTTTAGTGGTGAGTGAAGAGAGGAGAGTGGTGGTTTTGTTCTCTGCCGGAGATGGTTGTAGCGGTGTAGTGGTGGCAGGTTCTTGGTGGTGGTAGTTGGCTGGTGTTTGTTGGTTGTCGGATGGTAGAAAACAGTGATAGGGAGAGAGAGAACGAGAAAAGAAGAATTGGTTGTTGCCGGTTTTTTGTTGGTCAGAGCTCTCGTGGATGGTGGCCAAAAAAAGAAAGGAGAATGATATTTTCTTTTGAAACTTTTTGCCTATTTTGGGAAATTTCCACTACTAAAACACTTTTTGCCTATTTTGGGAAATTTCCACTACTAAAAAAATGTGTTGAATGTATGAGATACTTTATAGAAAACTTTAAAACCCTAAACCATCTAGGTGGCAAAATCATTTATTGAAGAACCATGAGCTATCAAAATCATGTACTTAAAACTATGATTTATCTAAATTCATGGGCTATTTATTTATCTGGGTAAAGAATATCTCCTCCGACTTATGTATTAACGGAGTGTGATAAAAAAATTGATAAAAAATATATCAAATAACATAAAATTTGATTAAAATAAAATAATATTCGTTTATATGCAAATAATTGTGATAAAAATACTGATAATTAAAATTAACTAAAATAACAAAAATTGATAAAAATCTCAATATTTTAAAAAAAATAAGGATAATTATCAATAAACTGTATTAACATTGAAAAAATATGAGAAAAATTGTATTATGTGCAATTTAACGAATAAAAGGTTTTAAAATATTAATTTAAAAAAATATCAAGCCAAAATTGGGTGTCAACAACTGCCCCTCTTCCCTAAGAGATGATGAAAGAATCTTTGAGTGAAGACGTTGACCTTTGGCCAATTTTAGCTTGACAAAGAAAAAGGATGGCATGTGCACAGAATGATGTCAGACTTTGAAAGAGCTTTGAAAATACTTTATGTCTATTGGCAAGGTTGAATTATTTTAAATGAAGGATGATAAACAAGGAAAAAATATTCTAGGACGAAAAATAATTGCGTACCTTCGATATTGATTTCCACAATCACCTGCTGCCGAATTGTGAGGCACTGGAGATACGAGATTGTGTACATGTCTCATTGAAATACGAATTACCCAACTTGAACGTGTTATGCCACTTTGAATGGGGTGAATTCCCAACTTGTCTCCTTGAAAGGCGGACGACCTAACTTGCATTTGATATGTTACTTTGAACAATGTGATAATTCAACATGTCTCATTGAAAGGCGGACGACCCAACTTGAATGTGATATGCCACTTTGAATGAGGTGGCTTCCCAACTTGTCTCGTTGATAGGCGGATGACCTAACTTGAACGTGATACACCACTTTGAATGAGGTGGCTTTCCAACTTGTCTCGTTGAAAGGCGGACGACCTAATCGTGTCTCTTTGAAAGGCGGACGACCTAACTTGAATTTGATATGTCACTTTGAACGAGGTGACAACCCAACATGTATCATTGAAAGGCGGACGACCCAACTTGAATTTGATATTTCACTTTGAATGAGGTGACAACCTAACATGTGTCATCGAAAGACAGATGACCCAACTTAAATTTGATATGTCACATTGAACGAGGTGACAACCCAACATGTCTCATTGAAAGGCGGACGTCCCAACTTGAATTTGATATGTCACTTTAAACGAGGTGACAACCCAACATGTCTCATAGAAAGGCATACAACTCAACTTGAATTTGATATGTCACTTTGAACGAGGTGACAACCCAACATATCTCATTGAAAGGCGGACGACCCAACTTGAATTTGATATGTCAATTTGAACGAGGTGACAACCCAACATGTCTCATTGAAAGGTAGACGATCCAACTTGAATTTGATATGTCACTTTGAACGAGGTGACAACCCAACATGTCTCATTGAAAGGCGGACGGCCCAACTTGTCACGACCCAGACCACCGCGAGTGGCACCCACCCAACCCCCGGATGAGCGAACCCATAGAACTCAACCCTTAGCATAGCCTAACAGCTTAAAATCAGTGTGCAAGAAAATAAACTAGTGATAATTAACCAAAATCAAACCAACTATAATAAATAACCTGTGGAAAAATCTCCTAGGACCTGAAAGTCATCATACCAAAATGCTACCAAATCTAGAGTACGAGGATGCAACTCCAAAATAAGCAATAGTCTAAGCCCAAAATAAGTGGGCTACAACCACTAAGAAAGAAACCAAGGCAGCTCGATCAAACAGCTCACCTTTGATGTCTTGAAGTGTCAGGCCTACAGGTGAGGTCGTGCGTCAACCGCCAGAAGATTTCATCTACTCACAAAAGAAACGCAAGTGCAGTATCAGTACACAACCACTATGTACTGGTAAGATCACAGCCAGTTCACAATAAACAGTATATGAACAGTACAAAAGTCAAGTAATAGTACATGAAATATGTAAACAAGCCAACAGGTAATTCTAGACTACAAGTCTCTCCCTAGCTTGTCCCCACATGTAATCCACTCTCACAACTATGATCAACAATCCACAATAAATAATAATTATACCACATTTCATATCCCAGACCCACCTTGGATCCCCTCTAGACAATACCTAAGTGTCAAACATACAACCCGGTCGACACCAAGACCAACTCACAAATTAATATGATGATAACCCGGCCTCTCAAGGACCATATGCACAATCACAAATCATAAACACAACCTGGTCCACTCAGGGAACCATTAGTAAAAATACAATAATACAATAAAGTAAATCTGTACCAGGCATGGTACCCAAGCCAACCAGTCAGTATTTCTCGTACCAGGTATGATACCCAAGCCAACCATTAGTATATCCCATACCAGGCGTGATACCCGAGCCAACCGTTAGTATACCTATACCAGGCATGGTACCCGAGCCAACCGAATGTCACAGAAATCCAGTCACAAACAATGAACAATCAACACTTGTAAACCAACAAACAATAACACCTAGTTCACTACATTCCTAAATCATTCCCTAAGCAATGCAAACCATACAAATACTTAGACAAAGGTACACAAACATACAATGCATACAAAAATCAATAACCCATCACCTACCTTGAATAATCAAGCTCTATAGTGCCGGAGCTTTCCCCTTTTCAGGATCCCTTGCTTGTTCTAGGTCTAGAAACAAACACATAAACACTATAGTTAATTAACTGGCCTAAATTACCCGAATTATACAAAATCCTAATCCCCAGGCCAAACCATGATCATCCCAACCTTTTCTGAGCCTTCCCGCCATTAATTCACCTAGGATTATCATTTATACCGATACATTTAGAGAATTTAATCTTGGTGATCATTACCCATTAACTATAAACAATACCCAAGAACTCTAGCACCCTAGAATTCCCTTTTTTCCCTGGATTCTACAATCCTAGGTTATCCCAAACCTTTCCGCAAGTCCACCCCTAGCAATTCTATAGCGTAGGAAAGATATTATAGAGTTTGGAGATTATAATCCTTACCTTTAGGATGAAAAATGGTGAAAATCGGATGGAAATCGCCTAAAATCACCCCCTTCTTCTCCCAAAATATTTTGAAGAAAAACTAAACTGTTTTGGGGAAGTTTTTGCATTAAATCCCATTGTGCTCCGCTATAGAAGTCCTCTCCACTATAGCGGTACCGCTGTAGCGGAGTCATTCGCTATGGCGGAGGCTGACCCACACTGACTTCTGTTGTAGTGGTATTTTCTCTGCTACGGTAGAGGTCGCTATGGAAGAGTGTCAACTGCTACGGCGGTTGAAACAGGATAGAAAGTCGTAAAGTCCCGAAAATTGGTCCATTTTATAACACACTTATTTTCCTGACGTCCCAGAATAACCCTTTCACGTCAACCTTGATTTCGGGAGTTTTACTTACCCAAATTCGATTTCGAAAAGTCCTTCGGACTCCTTTATGTCTTAGCTAAATGGAAAACTAGCTCAAATTAAGATATTTAACCCAATCCTTACCCGGATTTCCCTAGACCATACCTCGCTCCAAAATCGGCTGAGACTAGCCTAGCCCAAAATTTCAAACTCCCAAACCCAGAGTTTTCTCACTCTAAGAATTGGCACGAATGGTTCACCCGTAATGATGGATCCGGTCATTACACAACTTAAATTTGATATGTCACTTTGAACGAGGTGACAACCCAACATGTCTCATTGAAAGGCGGATGACCCAACTTAAATTTGATATGTCACTTTGAATGAGGTGACAACCCAACATGTCTCGTTGAAAGGCGAATGACCCAACTTGAATTTGATATGTCACTTTGAATGACGTGACAATCCAACATGTCTCATTGAAAGGTGGACGGCCCAACTTGAATTTGATATATCACTTTGAACAAGGTGACAACCCAACATATCTCATTGAAAGGTGGACGACCCAACTTGAATGTGATATGCCACTTTGAATAAAGTGGCTTCCCAACTTGTCTCATTGAAAGGAAGACGACCCAACTTGAATGTGCACTTTGAATAGGATGGCTTCCCAACTTGTCTCGTTGAAAAGCAGATGACCCAATCTGAATATGTGGAGTCACCTTAATGTTGATTTGGATGAGTGGAGTCACTTTAAGGTCAGTCTAAATAAATAGAGTCACTTTGATACCAAAGATTGAATGGGGTCAACTTGATACCAAAAATTGAATAGGGTCACCTTGACGTTGGTCTGGATGAGTTGAGTCACTTTGACGCTAGTCTTAATAAATGGATTCATTTTGACACCAAAGATTGAATAGAGTCACCTTGATACCTGTCTGGATAAGTGGAGTCACTTAACGCTGGTTTTGATGAGTGGAGTTATTTTGATGCCATTCTGAATGAGTGGAGTCACATTGACGCATGTCTGGATAAGTGGAGTCACTTTGACACCAAAGATCGAATGGAGTAACCTTGACGCCGGTCTGGATGCCACATGTCACTCTGAATAGTGTAACTTTCCAATGTCTCTTAACTATCTACACTAAACTTATTAGTAGCAAATGCAATATGTCACAATGAAAAAGGTGACGATCTAACATAACACGTCACAAATATAGAAATGACGATCCAACTTAAAAATACATCTTTTTGAATAAGTTGACAACCCAATGTTAAAAAGATGTGTCAATTTGATAAGGTAACAACTCAACATGTCAGTTTGACAAGTTGAAAACAACTTTAATAATAAAATGCACTTGGCAGGTGTTTAGAATGGTGGATGCTTGTCCCAATTTTATTTTGAACAATGAAACATGTGAAGAGAAAATCAAATCTCGACTGTAGTTGGTGCCAACATTTAGCATTGCATAAAAAAAATTCTCATTTGATTGAGATTGACTTCGAGGTAATTCCTATAGCTTCAAGTGGTACCTCAAACATACCTAAGTATCGACAAGATTTATTCATCTTGCTTCAAATAAAGGTTTTGAACTATACCTATCCTCATGTTTCAAGTGTCCTTACCACAAAGAAAGTCCTCATTTGCACACATTTGAAGTATTTTGATTTGAGGATATTTTCAAAGAATCCTCACACTCAGAAAAATATTCAATGTATGTAATTGTGATGCCATATGCTTGGCCTTCATGTAAATCTTCACTAATGTGAGAACATTTGAAATGAGATCATATAGGGCTTGTATTCGGCTTGTAATGTAGGCTTAGGGACGGGTAGGATATTTATTTGGGATGAAAGTGACTTAATCAATCCTTGAGCGTCGCACTGAATTTGTGCTTTTTGTTGCACTTTTGGCGCTTGTACGTTTTTCATTGTCCTTTTATTTTGTTTTGACTTCTTTTGAATTTTTTCTTGTCGGAGTCTTCTCTCTCCTTTTTCTGATGTTTTCTTCTTTCATCGACTTCTCCATTATTGTTGGAGTATTTTTCTTTGTTGTTTCTGTTGGGAATTCTCCTTGTCTTGACTTTGAAGAGTCTTTGACTTCTCTTTTCTTCTGCAGTCGTTTTGTATTCTTGACTTTCAGGGACTTTGTATTTTTGACAACTTCAAACTTGAATCTTCTTCGATAATTTGTACATTTTTATTGTGCTCAAGGAGGTCGGTTCAGGAGAGGATAGTGCATGTTAGCACTCAGAAGGGTATAGGCGAAGATGTACTTGTCCAAAGAAAAAGCTCCAAGTTCAAAGGGGTACATACTAGGGATTAATGATATTTGGTAGGCTTGAAAGGCACAAATGGGTCAAAGAAGGCCTATGGTCATTTCTCAAACTAAATATTACTCAGGATTTTGCCTCAACAAATATCCAAGCCAAGTTCTAGATCAATAATGCAATGCAATTGAATTTAATCTAAAATCTCATCACACAATGCACATGAAATATTGAGGTTGATTTTATTCTTATCTTGAATGCATACAAGAGAATATTCTCCAGCGTCACAAAGATACGACTAAGAGGTACCAAAAGAATCTATGGTTCACTACAACGTCAACAATCTCAATTATATCAATTATTTTAAATATTTCTAACTGTGTTGGCACCAACCAAGTCAAAGATGCGATTCTTAAAAAAAAATATTTTTTTAAATAAGGAATACCAAACCCAAGAGGGTTGCCTACGTATCTCATCCCAAGGAATGAGAATCAGATATGCGTAGTTCATGCAGATATGTCATAAAATATATCATATTTGAAAGAATGATGTCATGGCCCGATTTCTCGGTCATGATGGCACCTACAACCCCCCAGTAGGCGAACCAATTCCCGTAGCCCAGGACAGTTAGTAATGGGCTACTATCTAACAAATAAGGGAACAAGACGAAGAGAATAGATAACAGGGATATAAATATATACATAAGCGGAAACTAAACCAAACCCCAAGACCTGGTATCATAGTATAGAGCCAAAACTACATACATGGAGTGCAAACGATCCAAAACAATATATACAGATGTCTCTGAATGGTAATAGAGTACATGAAGCAAAAGATAAACTAAAGCTAAGCTCCGATCACCAAGAGCTCACCCTCAGTCTGAAGTAGTCCCCAACAGATCTCCAAGCACGAATCACAGCGATCTAACGGCAATGGCCCACGCTAGGATCTGCATCAACAGATGCAGGGGGTAGGGTGAGCACCAAATGCGAAGCATAAGGTACCCAGTAGGTATCATAGGCCGACTGGGCACATATAAGATAAAAGCATAGTAACAGACAGAATAGAAGCAAGCAGTCACAGAAATCAACGAAAGGTACACAAGAACTAGCCCAGAGGGAAATCAACAGAACCACATGTGAGGCCAGCAAGCAAAATATATACACCATAGGCACAGGTGAAAGTAAGAAACAACGCACCTGGGGTCCTTGCAATAACAGTGTATACATAATAAGTTTACGAAATGGACGGTATACCGGTAACCTCAAATGTAAGAAGAGGGAAAGAGTAATGATAGGCATGCTCAGAGACATGAATCAAACTCAACTAATCATATCAATCTCAATCCAGAAACTAACAGTTTAGCAGTGACCAATTTCATTCTTAACCGTAACAGGGAATAATTCTGTAAGTAAATAGCAAGAGTCTACCTACAGTCCCCCGGCCGCCCATACAACCGAGGAACACAAACAAGTGAAAACAAACCCTCCGGCATCCCATACTACCGGAGCGTACAATCAACAAACAACAAACAAGGGTGGAGCCTCAAACAATGAATGATATGATGCATGAAGATCTCAAGTGAAATGGTATCTCTGTATGTACCTCCTCCGGTGCTGATCCGGCCCAGCAGGTAGGTTCCATGGAAGGACACTGCCCGTATACCTCTACTCCACCATATACCCTTCCTCCGGCACACGCAGCCGCAGCTCCTGGCCCGGATGGCAAGGTCCATGGAGGTCCAGACCCCATACTAAAACTCAAGTATCAAACATGTCGTCCGGAAGCAAGTCCGGGTTCAAAATAGAGAAACTCAGTCTCGAATATGCATGCCCAGACCCTGTCCAGGACTAAAGTAGTAGGAAATATCTCAAAAATCCCTCCAAGGGTGCCCGGGCATAACCGGGTCTAAATAGTAGAAAGTCATCTCAGGTGCTCGGTCCGACCGAGGCTAAAATCATCTCAAGTAGCAAGAAAACTCAACTAGCACCCCGGCCCTGCCGAGTCTAGCGTTAATCGTAAAACTGGTGATTTAAAACATAATTTTACTTTCTTTTATTTCACAAGTTAAATAAACCATTTCCAAATCATTTCCATTAAAAAACAGGCCCCCGGGGCCATGCAAGGTTAGAAAATAGTGCCAGTAGGCCCGAAGCCAAAACCATAGTAAAACATGGATAAAACCTCTTTATATGCATGGAAATGGTATGATCACACAATAGCTGCCCAGCAGCTCACAATCAACCTATCGACCCTGCACAGGCCCACAGCTACTCAGCAAGCATAACCAGCCTAGAAGGATAATTCTATGCCCGGGACTCGCGGACATTCCCAAAATCCCACCTTCTATGTTCCAGAGTCAACAAGGCCTCACAGGACCACAAGGGTAAATAAAATATATCGGCAAGTACTACAAGCAACGGAGGAACAAAAGTAGGCGGACATGAATAAAGCGGTCGAGGTCTGTGGTACCAACCTAATAAACCAACCCAAGGATGCCCATTAATACAATTTTATCCTATATATGCGGAGTCTAGGGAAAATAAACCGTAACCTACCTGTCGTCCGATGACAAGCTTGAACCTTTCCGAAAAAGAGCACACTTTGCAATTGACGAAGAGGTACGCGTGTATATATAAATGAGGATTTCAATCCTGCGATGTCTTGCACCAAATTATCATCACCATTCCTTGATAAAAGTATTTGTTACTACACTTTCTTAATATCTTTCACAATATATATACAGCAATATAAGTTAGGTAGATATGTCATAATTGGAATGACACCACGTAGTTAGTGGATTGTTGGCCACTCCCTCCACCTCCACGTGGAGTGGAGGTGGCAGTAGTAAGAAAATGTTTTTATCCCGTTATGTATATACTCGGGTATTATATAAGCTCGTGGTAAAATATATATAACTTTTTAAATATACCATAATTCATAGAAAATTATTTCAAACAAAACCTACTATATTATAATAATAAATTTTAACATAACTAAATTTACTATCTCCGTTAAAATATTACAATGTATAAAAACCTTATAAAATAAATACATATACAATTATATCGTAACAAAATATTTTTCATAAACCTTTAAAATATTTTTAAAAAGGTAATAATAATGTAACTTTTTACCAAATTCAACTTTCAAATAAAATATTTTCAAATACACGCGATGTTAATAAATTCTCAAACTTAGGCTCACAATTCACCAACGCACGATTTTGATACTCAAGAACTCTCTTGGAATACTCCCTTATGTTTTTTCACTGTTTCAGAACTGAAATGGCGTTTTAAAACGTGAAGTTGAGCCTTTAAACCAATTTTGACCCGACCCGGTTCGCGACCCGGTTCGCAACCCGGTTTTTCCTAGACAGTCCGCGGTAAAATAGTCATAACTTTTTACTCCAAGATCACTTGGATGTGAGGTTTTGTGCGTTGGAAACTAGACTCGTAGACCTTCGATTTGGTATTTTGGGGGACTTCTAACTCTTTATATATTGGGAGAAAAGACCTGAGACATTTTACCCAAAGTTCAGAAAATTTATTAAAGAAACTTACGATAACTTTTGGCGACTTACTTGTCTTCAAAACTTATAATGCGACCAAACAAATAGACCCGACACCGAAATACCAGTCCTGACAAGCCTTAAGTGACTTGGGGCCGCTACAAATAAGCTCTAATGGTTCAAGAAAAACGTATACGTGGAAATAACCGGAAGGGTCATTACAAATGATCAAACATATGCACAAAAATTAATGCAAAGAGAAATGAGTGAAAACAAGATAATCATGAAAAAATAATAAAATGGAGTGTCACAACTCAATCAAAAGCTCTCCTCATTTGTCTGTTCGACGCTTCATGGAGTTTAACATAAGATGTTGCTCTTTTTGTTGTTCTGGTGGAATTTTTGAGGACCTTCCTCAAAAATTATGCCCCAGTTTTGACTTCAACAACTCTGTGTATTCAATCTTGTAGCAAACACCATCTTCTGTAGAATTTTGAGTTCTTCTCAAAAATTCTGCCCCAGTTTCTTTTGCAAATGATTGGAAAGCTTACGGGAATAGGATCGAGCCAGTGTGGCGCCTACGTATCCCGTTGACGCAGGAATCAGATCAAACATAGTTCCAACCTTTGAAATGAATAAATCAAGTTTAAAGCAAACACATGTGAATTAAACACAAAAAACAAATATGCATTGATAAAAGCAAATTAGGTAGCATTTAGCACATAAACAATGCATAACGTGACCTAGCATACATGTGACCTTTTTAGCTAAAGGTAAGCCTAATGATTGAAGGATGTGTATGTCATTTGTGAAATGCTCTATTGTCCCCCAAAAAATATTTATACAAATTTATGAATAAATAAAATAGGGATACAAAATGTGGGAGGAATGTACAAATAAATATCAGTCCCACGCAGGGGTACAACCTAAACTAAGCCGCTTTGGAGGTCCTCCAATCCTGAATTTCTTGACATCTCCAAATGCCTTTCGGATGAAAATCTTCTTTTGATTATAATAAAAAAAACTATCTATAAAAATAATAAATTCTCAATCCCAAGGGACAATGGTTCGTACAACTCGAAATACGCATACTTCAAGTTAAAACAAACAGTTGGATGATGGTCCTTTTAGGCTGTGGGCCTATTTGAATACAAGGTGGTCTCACTAATGGACCCAACACCGTTTGAGTATCGAGTCAACTTAGGTCAATGCTTAATTGAAGGATTTGGCTTCACTCTACGCTAGGTAGATTAGAGTTGGTTTATTGAAAATGACCAGGAACCTGGGCACACAATCGCCGGCTAAAACAATAAGTGACTGTTAACCGACCGCAGGTCAATTACTCACTTGTCTGTTTTGAGAAAGTGTATACTGCAAAGACTCGCATAATCACCCTTTATCCTAATGCAAACTATGTGCCATTTGACGAAATTCATGCCATGAATGCAACAACGTACATATAATGAAACAAATAATGAATGAATAATTAAGTAAAGTAAAGAATATACAATTTACAAATAACCAACAAAATATACAAGGTACAAATAAAGAATTAATTAAACAATGAGCAAAAAATTGTAAAAATGTAAAAATTCCTCAATTGAAAAAATGAATTCATAATGGTTAGAGCCTTTTAATCCCTAGCAGAGTCGTCATTCTGTTATGACCCTATTTTTTCACGATAGGACACAACTTTGGGACTCAAAAAATAATTAATAATAAATAATTTTAAAAAAATAATTTAAAGAGAGTCGCCACCTAATTTTAGGAAAAAATTAGGAAACCTTTTAATTAAAGAACAAATTTTGTCTACGAAACCAGTTAGATTCAAGGTAAGGGTTCAAGTTATTCCGAAGGGAAGGGGTTAGGCATCCTTCAGAATCTACAACAGTGGTTCCCGGCTGAATTTAGTTTTTCAGTTAAGGAGATAAAATAAATATCCCGATTTTTCAGAGTTAGAGAAAATGACTCTCAAAACTCGAAGAATCCAAGAAACAATATTTTAAGAGATGACCTAATATTTTTCTATCATCAACTAAAATGAATAAATACAATAAAGAATTATACAAGATCTTCGAATCTTAATTCGAGTGTCTTCTTCGAAAAGCAATTCTGAATACTTGTAAACACACTTAGTAAAAGTGTTAGTATTGAATAAATATTTATTAAAATAAATTAATGAAATAATAAATGAAAGAAATAAAACTCGTCTTATATACATTGGAGGCCTTGGAAATTAACAAAAAAAATTTCATCGGCCAGTTAAATTGATATTAAATATAAGATAATCGAACTCAAAATAATATCCGTCTTTTACTATGGGGAGGCCTCAAAAATCTGACGGAGAGATTCTTTCATTGACCAATTAGATTGATATTTTTCGAATATGAAATTAATGAAAGATGATGTAAAATAGTATGACCAAATAGCAAGTAATAGCTGAGGTGGCCAAAAGAATAAAAGCAGAACCATGATTGAGTATTAAAGTCAAAACAAGATTGGTTTAATAAACACACAAAAATGAAAATGATTACGTAACTATCAAAGCAAAACCTCCACAAATGGAGCAAAAACAGTGGGTAAATGGAGTAATAACATATAAACTTAATTCAAATCCAAAGGTCATTTAACATGGTAAAAATCACTGGAAATATCTCAAAGATAAACAACCCAATAAGTCCAAAAATAAAATAGACAGAACACAAAAGAAAATGTTGATGAAACAGTAAAGGTAAAATAACCACAATTATTAGCTAAACATTTGTAAAACTATGAAAATTTAAGTTGCCGGAGTTGAAAGCTCACCGACCAGATCTGGGAAATATCAATGACAAAAGAAAATAAAACACCGGAAATAAGAGTTGTACTATATCATAGTGACTAAATCGCAACTCATTTTGCCAGAATCGTTGTTCATTATTTTCATCGGAGCTTGTGGCTGATGTTGGATTTCGATTGGAGTTGGCTGGAAATAAGTGGGTTTGTTTCATTGTTGTTCATTGGAAAGCTCGCTGGTAGCTGGGTTCCGTTGGAATAAAAGGGGAAAAAGGAGCGATGAGGTAGGGTTTTGTGGCTGGGTTTCATCAGAAATAAAGAGGCGGCGTTGTGGTGGTGGTTTGGAGTTGTTGTTACTGGTAGACGCTTTGCCAGAGGTTGGTTGTGATGGAGCGCCGGTGGTGATGAAGGAAAATGAAAGAGGGTGTTGGTGGAGCTGTTTCGTATGAAGTTTGGTGGCTAGTTGTTCAGATGGAGAAAGGGGAAAGGTGTGGGTTCGCTGGTTTAATCAGAGCTCGTCGGAGTTCTGGTGGGTGAGAGGAGAGGAGAGGGGAAGTTGGGAGGTTTCTAGTTTAGTGGTGAGTGAAGAGAGGAGAGTGGTGGTTTCGTTCTCTGCCGGAGATGGTTGTAGCGGTGTAGTGGTGGCAGGTTCTTGGTGGTGGTAGTTGGCTGGTGTTTGTTGGTTGTCGGATGGTAGAAAACAGTGATAGGGAGAGAGAGAACGAGAAAAGAAGAATTGGTTGTTGCCGGTTTTTTGTTGGTCAGAGCTCTCGTGGATGGTGGCCAAAAAAAGAAAGGAGAATGATATTTTCTTTTGAAACTTTTTGCCTATTTTGAGAAATTTCCACTACTAAAAAAATGTGTTGAATGTATGAGATACTTTATAGAAAACTTTAAAACCCTAAACCATCTAGGTGGCAAAATCATTTATTGAAGAACCATGAGCTATCAAAATCGTGTACTTAAAACTATGATTTATCTAAATTCATGGGCTATTTATTTATCTGGGTAAAGAATATCTCCTCCGACTTATGTATTAACGGAGTGTGATAAAAAAATTGATAAAAAATATATCAAATAACATAAAATTTGATAAAAATAAAAATAATATTCGTTTATATGCAAATAATTGTGATAAAAATTACTGATAATTAAAATTAACTAAAAATAATAAAAATTGATAAAAATCTCAATATTTTAAAAAATGAAGATAATTATCAATAAATCTTATTAACATTGGAAAAATATGAGAAAAATTGTATTCTGTGCAATTTAACGAATAAAAGATTTAAAAATATTAATTTAAAAAAATATCAAGCCAAAATTGGGTGTCAACAACTGCCCCTCTTCCCTAAGAGATGATGAAAGAATCTTTGAGGGAAGACGTTGACCTTTGGCCAATTTTAGCTTGACAAAGAAAAAGGATGGCATGTGCACAGAATGATGTCAGACTTTGAAAGAGCTTTGAAAATACTCTATGTCTATTGGCAAGGTGGAATTATTTTAAATGAAGGATGATAAACAAGGAAAAAATATTCTAGGACAAAAAATAATTGCGTACCTTCGATATTGTTTTCCAAAATCACATGCTGCCGAATTGTGAGGCACTGGGTATACGAGATTGTGTACATTTCTCATTAAAAACGGATGACCCAACTTGAACGTGCTATGCCACTTTGAATGAGGTTAATTCCCAACTTGTCTCCTTGAAAGGCGGACGACCTAACTTGCATTTGAAAATCACTGGAAACATCTCAAAGATAAACAACCCAATAAGTCCAAAAATAAAATAGACAGAACATAAAAAAATGTTGATGAAACAGTAAAGGTAAAATAACCACAATTATTAGCTAAATATTTGCAAAATTATGAAAACTTAAGTTGCCGGAGTTGAAAGCTCACCGACCAGATCTGGGAAATATCAATGACAAAACAAAATAAAAGATTGTGAAAAAGAGTTGTATTATATCATAGTGACAGAATCGCAGCTTATTTCTCCGGAGCCGTTGTTCATTGTTTTCGCCGGAGCTCGTGGCTGATGTTGGATTTCGATTGGAGTTGGCTGGAAATGGGTGGGTCTGTCTCATTGTTGTTCGTTGGAGAGCTCGCTGGTAGTTGGGTTCCTTTGAAATAGAAGGGGAAAAAAGAGCGATGAGGTGGGGTTTTGTGGTTGGGTTTCATTAGAAATAGAGAGGTGGCATTGTGGTGGTGGTTTGGAGTTGTTGTTGCTGGTAGCCGCTTTGCCGGAGGCTGGTTGTGATGGAGCAGTGGTGGTGATGGAGGAAAATAAAAGGGGCGTTCGTGGAGCTGTTTGGTATGAAGTTTGGTGGCTGAATGTTCGGACGAAGAAAGGGGAAAGGTGTGAGTTCACTGGTTTAACAAGAGCTCATCGGACCTCCGGTGGGTGAGAGGGGAAGTTGGGTGGTTTCTGGTTTAGTGGTGAGTGAAGAGAGGAGAGTGGTGGTTTTGTTCTCTGTTGGAGATGGTTGTAGCAGTGTAGTGGTGGTTGGTTCTTGGTGGTGGTAGTTGGCTGGTGTTTGTTGGTTGTCGGATGGTGGAAAACAGTGATAGGGAGAGAGAGAACGGAAAAAGAGAATTGGTTGTTTTCGTTTTTTGGTTGGTCAGAGTTCTGGTGGATGGTGGCCGAAAAAAGAAAGGAGAATGATATTTTCTTTGGAAACTATTTGCCTATTTTGGGAAATTTCCACCATAAAAATAATGTGTTGAATGTATGAGATACTTTATAGAAAACTTTAAAACTCTAAACCATCTAAGTGGCAAAACCATTTGTTGAAAAACTATGGTCTATCAAAACTATGTGCTTAAAACTATGATTTATCTAAAACCATGGGCTATTTATTTATCTGGGTAAAAAATATCTCCTCCGACTTATGTATTAATAAAGTGTGATAAAAAATTAATAAAAAATATATCAAATAACATGAAAAAATATGATTTAAATAAAGACAACTGATGATTTGATAAAAATAAAATAATATTCATTTATATGCAAATAATTGTGATAAAAATTAATGATAATTAAAATTAACTAAAAATGATAAAAATTGATAAAAATCTCAATATTTTAAAAAATGAGGATAATTATCAATAAACTGTATTAACATTGAAAAAATATGAGAAAAATTATATTCTGTGCAATTTAACGAATAAAAGATTTAAAAATATTAATTTTAAAAAATATCATGCCAAAATTGGATGTCAATAATATTTAGGTTTTAAAAAACTGTTATATCCGTAGATCTAAAAAATACTAATATTTTATTATATATATGTGTGTGTGTGATGACCCTTCCGGTCATCTTCGCATTTACGCATTTATTATACTGTTAGAGCTTTCCTGTAGCTCCCCGATTCATTTATCGCTTCCTGGGACCGGTAGTTTGGTGCCCTGGTCTTTCGTTTGGTTGTTTTGCCCTTTTTTCTATTTTAGAGCTTTAACTTAGAATATCGTTGACTTTAGTCAATATTCTTAGCTAATGTGCTTGGAATTGAATTCTGACAGTTCTGTTAGCTTTGTAGCGTTGAGTTTGGTCTAGTTGGACCTTCAGTTGAAGCCTGAGAACTTCTGGTGAGGGTTTTGTGTTGTTTTCTCTGTTTTCAGGCCATTCAGAGTTGAAAGTGTAACTTTGGGTGGCTTTCGATGATCAGAGTGTCGGATTTGAAATCTGACAATTCAATCAGCTCTGGAATGATGAGTTTGGGTTAGGAAAGTGGTTGGTTCGGGTCCCGGGTGAGCCGGGCTCATTTTGAACCTTTGGGTTCTTATTCGTTAGTGTTGACTTGGGTCAATATTTCTCCAAAACAACTTCGTATGGAAGTTTCATCGATTCTGTTGAGTTCGGAACTTCGTTTCCACTCTGTTAGCATTATTGGTTTTTGAATATCGGTTTTTCGATTGTGCCCGGAATGCCCCTTCGAGTTTTGAAAAGTTGCAGATTTTGCTGTCATAGGTGTAGGCCTCATGCATTAATCGCGATCGCGAGCCTCGTCCCTCGCGACTGCGATGAAGCGCCTGGCACCTTGTTCTTCGCAATCGCCTTATCGCCTGTCGCGATCGCGATGAAGTACTTCCTTCTTTGTTCTTCGTGACCGCGTGGCTAGTCCTCGCTATCGCGATGGACTAGCCAGCGTGGTCCTCGCGACTGCGAGAGGTCCCTTCGCGATCGCGATGAAGGGCCCGTGAGTAGTATATAAGTTTTCCAACTTCATCTCTTTCATTCAAAACTCATTTTCTCCATTGTTGACAGCTCCAAACTCGTGCAAACTCGGTAATTGACCAATTCTAGGTGTTGGGTTGCTAATTCCTTGGGCTTGATAATTCCTCCATCATAATTGGTAAGTTTTATCCTCTTTAATCCATCAAAATTATCTCCTTTGATTCCCAAATTGTTCCTTGTGAGGGATGGTTGGTTTGAGCCAATTCCTTGGCCATTTTCCCTCTCAAATCTGAGCATGTACACCTTGGAGGGTGGTGATCATCGTGCTCCTTTTCATTTTTGGTTTTGGGTTGTGGGCTTCACGGGCTCGCTTTTGACTCGGATTTTGATCCGGCTACAATTGTAGCGTTATGGGTATCGTTGATACGCCCAAATTACACCTTTAAAAGAAGCGCAAGCGATCGCTGTTCAAATATAGAACCCATCTAAAGGTTGGGGTCGATCCCACAGGAAATATGGTAGGACTTATGTTCGATTAGTGTTTACTCGTGCTTGTAGTCATTTATTTCCCGCAAAAGGGGGGTTTTAAAGTAACAAGTGATGCTTGTAAATCGAAAGTAAACAAGTAACAGTTGTTAATTTTGAGAGTTGTAACCAATTAATGCGATGACTAGGGTAGTGTTCCCCATGAGATCATATCTTAGTAAGGCGTTTGTACTTGGTAAACTAGTTTGGTGCTTAGCATGCAGAATCGGTAAGTTAGGTTCACGTAATTCCTTGGTCCGGAAACTAGGTGAATTTCACCACATGCCTTGGTCCGGCCGCGGGTGTGTGCTTTCCTAACCCTTACCCTGGATCCCAGATTAGCTATTCCCGGACAAGGTCAAGCTATTAGATGAGGGTTGGTAGCCTCAAATATCCATTGTTAAACAACCCTTTTCCCATCTGTTACCTCCTTGGTCCGGCAAGTAAGGATAAGGCGAGTTCTAACGTTGTGCACTGTTAAAAAGCAATCAACACGAAGGGAAGAACAATACATGCATGAACACCGCCCTAGATTACCTAAGTACTTTGCCTACTTCGTTAATCCTTCATGGTTCCCACAACATTAGTTGTGGATTTAGCTACTCATGTTCATAAGTGCACAATTAATGTTTGTTTGAGCAATCATCAATAGATACTTACAATTGAGAATAAAGAAATCCAGAGTCTTGAAGAAAAATCTCAAGAACACTTCAATATCAAGAACTTGTGTTTCGAATCAAATCCAAAGAACAATGTAGTAAGTATCCTAAAATATTATGTAACAATTCGTGAACCCCTGAAAATAAAACCTAAGGGAAAGTATTTATAGACAAAGTGGCTAAATCCTAATAAAATCGGGAATAGCTGGATGCGGCAGATCCGACGGGTCGCCCCATGGGCCGTCGCTGAGGCGACGGGCGTCGTGGGTGCCCATCAGCCTTCTTCACTCCTTTAGGAAATTCCATTGCCACGATCTCACGGGTGGGAGCGATGGGACGTCGCAGCTTCGACGCTCGTCGCTGTCTCACGTCGCTTGACTTGGTCTTTTCTCCAGCTCCCCTGCCTTGCTTCCACGGGCAGCCGCTACGGGACGTCGGGCTTGTCACGGGCGTCATGGCGCCTGTCGCCCTTCCTCGGCCTTTTACACATCTCCCTGACGCATATCGACGGGCAAGGCGATGTCCCGTTGTGGTTTCCACGGGAGTCATGCCAGCCCGTCGGGCTCCTTTGCCTTAGCAAATCCTGCTGGCTCAGACCAACGGTCTGCCCCATGGGCCATCGTGGGTGTGACGCCCGTGGTGGCTTCTGTTTTTCCCAGAAACTGCACTTTTTGGCATTTTTATCTAATTCATACTTTGTCCCTGCACACTTAACAAACAACATTAAATTCAACAAAATATGCTTAAGAACTCCCAAAAATCCTATGTTTTAAGCATCGAAAGTGCCGTCAAATCCCGGCATATCAACACCCTCAACTTAGAATCTTTTCTTGTCCTCAAGCAACAGACTAAAAACAAAACTAAACAACGCTTACGTAAAAGAAAACCAGGAACTACGGCAGTCATATGGTTTAGCAGTTCAATACACAACAAGTACCCCCTTTTTTTTTCCAACACAAAACTAGTGCATATGTTTCATTCATCCAGAAAACACAAAGGGATCCAAGGATGACATTACATTAACAACAAACGACCTAGCATACACAGGTGAGACTAATACTAATAGTTAGCAGTCAAAGTCGCTCAAATGCCCTCACCACAAAGAAGTCCCACTCGCACAGTAGCATAGTTATATCTTGGGGACTGAACTAAACACTCACACTCACAAAGATATTCAAGCAATGCGTGCACAATACCATAGGCTTGCCCTTATTTTCTATGCCTAGGTTTTGAATAATTAGGTTAGGATCACTATAGGACTTTCTCGGCTTGTAACATAGGCTCGGGGACGGGTATGGTAGATATAGGAAATAGTGACTAAGCCCTCCTTGATACTACGCTATCTTGCTTCCACTCATCAAACCAATTCTACATTTTTCCTCCCTTTTTTTCTCCCTTTTTGTTGCTTCTTTTTCAACAAGTGACAGGTGCGGCTTTTGTTTCAAACTCACTTATTCTTTTTCTTTTTTCTTTTCTTTTTCTTTGCTTTTCTCTTTTCTTTTTCTTTTTCTTTTCTTTAACATAGCCGCCGCACCCGTTATCTCTCTTTTTTATTTCTAACCTCTTCTATTCATACCCACACTTCTTACTCACCTCTACACTAGCCACCCTCAACTTAGGAGATATGCCTGAGTTGAGGTACACAATATCCAATAAGGGACCAGGGCCAAACTAAAGGTTTATAACCAGACACATGGAAGGTGATTAGGCTAAACAACAAAAACGGATCAATGTAAGCTCAAAATCAGGGATCAAAGGGTATTCACATCATTTGGTCGGTCTTTTGGGATAAAGTGGACTATATAAAAAATGGCCTATGATCCTTTCCTAACCAACCATCCTACAACCTAGGCAAGACTAACCGGGCAAGTTCTAGATTGACACACAAAGCAAGAACCAAACAAATCAAGCTCACCAACACATGGGACAGAGTTGACAATCACATGCTACCTATTAGGTTCATACTCTAGCTTAAGCCCATCATCAGATCAATCAACACAATGTCATGCAAGGATCCACAATGGTTAGCCTATCAAAACCAGATACTGTTATGTCACACAAAATTTTTGGAGGGGTCTCCATTTTTCAATTCAAAATTTCAAAATCACCTCATAGACTGCACTAAGTTCCTTTTCTTCTTTTACTATATACAACCTATAGTAAACGTGCCAATTCAACAAAAATAAAAATCCTTAGGGAAAGAACACAGGCAAGAAAACCCTAAGGAATTGGGTACCTTGTGAGTACTCACATGGGAAACATACTCACCCAGTACTGCCCTCACCCCACCAAAAAGAAATGGGCATTGCCCTCAATGCACAAAAATACAAAATAACCAGGAGCGGGAAAATACCTGTGGCACTTAAGCATCGGTACTGGGTGTCACATCCTTCAGGCCCTTAATATTGGTGCCCGTAGTGCTCTCATCAACCGAGGTTGCCTCTGTAGTCCTCTCATCAACAATAACAGCTGCCCGAGCAACTCCAACAACATCCTCTCCCACAATAGGGTCTAAAGAAGGTAAAACAAACTGTTCAGCAATACCACTCGCTGAACCACCTCGACCAACACCATCAACCTCAATCTGTTGCATAGCCAAATACTCTTTTGATGCTCTATCCAGCTCTTTTTGGGCCCTCTTCTCAGCTTTCTCCACTTTCTTCTTTTGAGACTTTGGGCTAAAAGGAGCATCACCTTCTTGAACCTGCTTGTCCTTGCTCTTTCTTTTTCTCTTATGTGTAGCAGGCTCATGAAGTGGCTCGTCAACTTTTTTGGGCTCTTTTTCCACAGCCGAGTCCACATGTGCCATACGAAGTTCAGGATCTACAAAATCCCATAGATTGAGCGTGGGATCCTCTGTGACCTGTGGCAAGACTATTGGTGCTCTGGCTTGGGTAGGAGAAGGGTTCTTCAACCTGTCGACTTCGACCTTCGGCTCCTCTATCTCCTTTTTCATGCCGAACAACTCTAGCATATCCATCTCTCTTAATCTCTCATCCATCATGTCCTCTAACGTATCAATTCGGGCATTGACATTGAGAAATGATGCTATGGCCCTTTGGATGGAGGCGTTCACAATTGGCTGAAACTGTAGTGCGAACGCATTCATTTGCTTTCTCAGATCAAGAGTCCTCTAGACGGTGTTCGCAAAGTTAGTCGAATGGAAGGCATAAATAGAATCAGAATCCCCCTCAGAAAGTGCTGCGGAGGGGCCTGGCTCAGCTGCCAAAGTGGATGGACCAGCAACATTATACTCAGAATGGATACCCTGTGGGGTAGGTCTGGTCGTGGGGGATGCTGTCGCATCTGGTGTCGGGACATATTCTTCAAGAGTTAGAGCCAAAGGATCATCAGTGCCAGTCAAACCAAGATCCCTAGTCTCATCTTTGGACCTCTCTAGATGGTGGGTCCTGGCAGCTTGGACAGCCCGATCTACCCCAGCATACTTGGGAACTTGAGCCTCTTCATATAGCTCAGTAATCAAACATGGGAATGGGTAGGAGGAGCTGATTTTGGTAACTCTGTCTCTGATCTCTTTTGCTATGATTTGCTCAAAATTCAAATTATACTTGGACATGAGAGCAGCTACCAGAGCCTTTTCCAGAGTTAGCTGATTGTCGGCCCCAGTCGGCATCAGTCTAAATCGCACCAGTGCCCACCAGAACTTAGCTTCAAAAGATAATGAGGTCTTATGAATGACAGGCTTGTCTTGTTTCAACCACGTAGGTGTCTCGGTTGTAGTCAAGCGCTTTGCCAACCACTGCGTCCTTTTCTCCTCATGCTTCACCCGGAACTCGAAGTTATAGAGGAACGTGGGTGCCTCATACCCTGGCCTAAATAAAATTCTATTAATGGTTTCGGCCGAGATGTTTACCGGGATGCCCCTCACCGGGACGCTCTCAAGAGCGGGCAATTTATTCATTTTCTGCCCTTTTTTGCACAACCCTTTTTGTATAGCCTGATAGTAAGCATAAAACTCTCTCACGAGAGTTGGCTGGTAATCTGAGAGGGGCTTGCTAGTCCATCCCAAACTGTAATGGCGGAAGTAGGCATCAAGTTTGGGGAAGTCCTTTAGTTTGAACGGATCAATCTTTCACTCTTCCGCAATAGGCCTCCGCAGACGCCCCCTTCCTATTACCTCAAGGTCGTAATCAAATATAGCCTTTGACCCTTTGACACTCCATCTTTGGGTCTCACAATCTCGTCCCAATACAGCTCCAGCGCCAGATGGAGAGGATGAAGGGGTGCCCTTTTCTGGTGTGGTAGTTTCTGTGTTGGAGTCTGCCCCTCTGCTTTTATCTTTTTCGGAACCATGCTCCGAGCCTTCCTCGCCTCCAGACTCTTCTGTAGTTCCACTCGAGACCTGAGTAGCCAATTCATTCCCAGTAGGTGCCTATTCACTCTCGGCACTTGACTCAGATGAGCCAGAGGATGAGACTTGTGGGTCTGCAGATGGGTTGGCCTCCTCCTCTTCAGAGTGAGAGGAAGACACAACTAGCTTTCTTCTAACAGTCCGGACGAGGGGGGTGTTGTCAGAGTCACTTTTCTCAGCCTCGGAATCAGTTAGCTGATCCTTTAGCTGAGATGATCTGGATGCATCTTTAGCTTTGCGGGCACCCCTCGCCTTAGTGGTGGTTTTGGAGCCATTTAGTACCTGCAGGAAACCAACATTAGAAGTCGGGACCAAATATGCAAACCCAGAAAAATTTCACACTTAGAAAATTTTTGCATAAGAAACACCCTTTCACGAGCGTGGGAGGGCCAACGTCCCATGGCCCGTGTCGAAATGGACCAGTGAAATATTCAAGTGAAATTTATCTCCCACGACCCTGTGCCACGGGCGTGGGAGGTCCGACATCCAGTCGGATGAGGCGTCAAAAAGGGGCAGTGGTTTTTTTATAGGACTTTTGTCCTCCCATGGGCTCCTGCCACGGGTCGTAGGAGGTCCGACGTCCTATCGGGTTGAGGATAGGATCCAGCCAGGAACTTTTTCAAGTTTTAGGCCAGCCCCAAGCCCTGACCGACGCCAGTCACTCTTCTGACGTCCCGTGTGCCGGCCCATAGGATTCAGTCAGCCGCACAAATCTCTCACTCTCCCTTATTCTTTCACACATAACAATTTCTTTATCACCCATACCCAAACAAATTCCAAAAACACATTGCATTCATAAAACCAACTCACTACCAAACCCTAATATCCCAACTTAATAGCATGTATTTCCCCAATCATCAAGCAAACTTGGTACAACTAGGGTTGTGATTTTTCAACATGAGGGTCGAATTTTGACCCAACAAAACCCTTTCTTGTAACCATTTAGCTATTTTTGACCAACTACAAGGAAGAAAAAAGAGCTCACTTTGTTGGTCTAGCAAAAACTTCTTGCAACAACTTGATGAATGAGGTGCTTGTGGCTTGTGTGTGATCGAGTTCGATGGGAATTGGTGGTAGTGAGCGTGTGGGATGTGGGATTTGGGGGATTGATCGAGTGAGAGAGAGTTTTGAAGGAGAGGAGTTTGGATGAAATACATTTGACCTCAGCAAACAATGAGGTCAAAACACTAATAGACGCGGGGAAAGAGAAAGCAAAAGATTCTGGGTCGGGTTGGGTTCGAAAATAAGAATTAAAATAAAAAATGTTGACCCCGTGTTGACCGACCCAGACGATGGGCTACGCGACGCCCGTCGGACGAGTGATGGCCCATGCCCATTAGCACACCCGTCGGGGCTGCGATGGCCCATCATGCGGGACATGGGAATGAGGCAGGGCCCCTGTCTTCCATACTTAGAAAAATTTCTCTTCCTCTTGAGGGGTCTCACGCCCATTCCGATGCACGTCGGGGACGCGACGTCCCGTCATGTAGGCCGTAGAAATGAGGCAGATAGTCCCCTTTCCACACTTAGAAAATTTTCTTTTCTTAAAGAGGGTCTTCATGCCCATTTTGACTCCCGTCGGAGACGCGATGTCCCGTCATGTGGGATGTGGCAATGGGGCAGACCACATCATTTCAACACTTAGAAAATTTTCTGGTGGGATCCCCTTTCTGTCTGTAATTTCAGCACTTGTTTTCATCCCTCTTCCTCCTGCAAAATGAACACACATTAATTCATGAGTTACCTCCCATTCAACGCTTGATTTAATGTTGCGGCACGACGCAAGTGTTTTGGTTACTCAGACTTCACCAAAACACTCTACTACCACATAAAGTAAAGTAAAATACAATTCCATGGGTTGCCTCCCATACAACGCCTGATTTAACATCGCAGCACGACGCAGGATGCTTGACTACTCAAACTTCATCAAGCTCCTTGGGTGGGACAAACTCATCAATGCTCCACGCCTCAATTGTTTTGACCTCCTCTGATGTGCCGAAATAAGCTTCGATCCACTGCCCGTTTGCCTTAAACCTTTTTCCCTCATGGTTTTCAAGTTCAACAGCTCCATAGGGAAAAACTTGTACCACCGTGAAGGGTCCAATCCACTTGGACTTCAACTTGCCAGGAAACAAGCGAAGTCTAGAATTGAAGAGTAGGACCAAGTCACCCGGCTGAAAATCTCTCTTCTCAATCTTTCGGTCATGATACAATTTCATCCTTTCTTTGTACAGTGCTGAACTTTCATATGCATTCAGACGGAATTCATCCAATTCATTCAACTGCCTAAGCCGCTGCAACGATGCCTCAGACTAATCTAAATTCATCTTCTTTAATGACCACATGGTCTTATGCTCTAACTCAACCGGAAGGTGATACGCCTTACCAAACATAAGCTGATATGGTGACATGCATATCGGAGTCTTGTATGCAGTCCGATACGCCCATAAAGCATCATCCAGCTTTCGCGACCAATCCTTTCTATTTCCATTAACAGTTTCGGACATGATTGACTTGATCTCTCTGTTGGAAACTTCCACTTGCCCACTCGTCTGAGCATGATAAGGGGTTGCAACCCTGTGTTTCACTCTATATTTTTCAAGCAACGCATGAAATAGCTTGTTGCAAAAGTGAGAGCCTCCATCACTAATAATGGCCCTTGGTATCCCGTACCTGGAGAATATGTTCTTTTTCAAGAACGCAGTGACACATTTACCTTAATTACTGGGAAGCGCAACCGCCTCCACCCACTTAGATACATAGTCTACAGCCACCAATATGTACCAGTTCCCATCGGACAACACAAATGGACCCATGAAGTCCATACCCAAACTCATGCCTCAATCACAAGGATGGGATTCATAGGGAACTCATGCCTCCTTGAGATACCTCATTCCCTCTGACATCTGCTGCAAGCCTTAGCAAATTCATGGGAATCTTTATGGATAGTCGGCCAATAATAGCCGCATTGCAAGATCTTATGCGCCGTCCGAATACCATTATGATGACTCCCAATAGGGGATGAATGGCACGCTTCCAGTATCTCCATCATCTCAGCTTCAGGCACACATCTCCGGATCACAGTATCAGCACACACACGGAACAGGAATGGCTCTTCCCAGAAGTACTACTTAACATCGGACATGAACTTCCTCCTTTGGTGAACGGACATATCATCAGGAACTAAATCACTTGCTAAATAGTTGGCAATGTACGCAAACCATGGGATCAATTCTTGAGAAGTAGCTAACACTTGTTCGTCAGTAAACCATTTATCAATCTCTTGCTCATCATTCAACTTCAACATCGCTTCTTCTTCTAGCCTAGACAAATGGTCTGCTACCTGGTTCTCTGTACCCTTGCGGTCTTTGACTTCAAAATCAAACTCTTGCAGCAGCAACACCTATCTAATCAGCCTTGGCTTCGCATCCTTCTTCGTCATGAGATAATGAAGAGCTGCATGGTCAGTGTGCACCACCACCTTGGTGCCAAGCAAATAAGATTTGAATTTTTCGAACACAAAGACCACAGCAAGTAGCTCCTGTTTAGTTACAGTATAATACTTCTGAGCGAGGTTAAGAGCCTTGCTAGCATAGTATATAGGATGGAGGATCTTTTCACGCCTTTGGCCTAGGACTGCTCCTAGCGCTACTCCACTAGCATCGCATATAACCTCAAAAGTTTGGGACCAATCAGGAGCAATAATGATAGGAGTTGAGATCAACTTCTCTTTAAGGCACTCGAATGCCTTCAGACATGCATCATCAAACACGAACTTTACCTCTTTCTCAAACAGCTTGAACAATGGATTAGCAATTTTGGAGAAGTCCTTGATAAATCTCTTATAAAAGCCAGCATACCCCAAGAAACTCCGAATTCCCTTCACGAAACTGGTGGAGACAAATTTTCAATCACCTCAATCTTCGCTCTATCAACCTCTATACCCTTCTTCGAAATCCAGTGACCAAGCACTATGCCCTCTTTGACTATAAAGTGACATTTTTCCCAATTCAGCACTAGGTTGCACTCTTCACATCATTTCAATACACGGCCCAGATGATCTAGACAATCTTCAAAAGAGTCACCTACCACTGAAAAGTCATCCATAAATACTTCTATAGTGTCCTCCACCATGTCTGAGAAAATAGACATCATACATCCTTGAAAAGTTATTGGCGCATTGCAAAGACTGAATGACATCCTCTTGAAAGAAAATGTCCCATACGGACAAGTGAAAGTGGTTTTCTCTTGGTCTTCAGGGGCAATAGAGATCTGATTGTACCCCGAATAACTATCAAGAAAACAGTACCAACCTCTACCTGTAAGACGGTTCAGCATCTGATCCATGAATGGCATTGGGAAATGGTCTTTCTCAGTCTACGCATTCAGTTTCCTGTAGTCCATGTATATGCGCTAGCCTGTGACTGGCCTCATCGGAATCAACTCATTCTTTGCATTTGGGACCATAGTAATCCCTCTTTTCTTTGGTACACATTGGACCGGGCTCACCCACTTGCTGTCTAAAATTGAGTAAACCACATCTGCATCCAGCCACTTAATAATCTCCTTCTTGACAACTTCTTGCATAGGCTGATTCAACATACGCTGATGCTCAATAGATGGAACACAATCAGGCTCGAGCTAGATTTTGTGTGTACAAATTTTGGGAAAAATACCAATAATGTATGTGATGGTCCAACCAATGGCTCTCTTAAACTTCCTCAAAACCGAAACCAGGGCTTCAACTAGATCTACAGCAATGATTATCGGCAAGTCTGATTAGCTCCCAAGAATATATACCGAAGATGTGCTGGAAGTGTTTTGAGCTCCAAGACTGGAGGCTCCTCAATGGATGGGCGGGCAGGTGGTGTCTGCCTATTCTTCAAGTCCAAGTCCAGCTTCTTTGGTGCATAACTGTAAGATCCCGCACTTGTAAGTATTGCTACCATTTTGTCGTACTCCTCAATGTCATCACCTTCAAAGTTCATAATGACTATTGCAAGGGCTTCGATACCAAGTCTCTCCTCAATAGGTGCAACTAGCTGGTCCTCATCAATAACATCAATAACTGACACCACTCACATATCATCATGGTGCTTCATAGATTTGCACACATTGAAAGTCACCTCCTTATCATTCAGCCTGAATTTCATCTGACCAATTTCCAAGTTAACAAAAGTGCGTCCAGTAGCCAAGAATGGTCACCCCAAGATAATGGGCACCTCAAAGTCAACCTCGCAATCCAGAATAACGAAATCTACGAGAAAGATAAACGTGTCAACCTTTACCAATACATCATACAGAATTCCCACAGGCCTCTTCACCGTGCAATCTGCCATAAGTAGACATATTATAGTGAGAGTGAGGGCTCCTAAGCCTAGGTGATTGTATACTGCTAGCGGTATCAGATTTATACTAGAACCCAGATCATACAAAGCTTTGGCGAAGTAGAATGCTCCAATCGTACAAGGAATGGTGAAGGCTCCAGGATCTTCCTTCTTCTGTACCATAAAACGGGATACTATTGCACTACAGTGGTGCAAATTATTGACTGGCTCAAAACTAACCATCCTCTTCCTCCTCACCAGATCCTTCATGAATTTTGCATAACCAGGCATCTACTCCAATGCTTCTACCAAAGGGATATTGACTGATAGCTGCTTCAGCATGGAGATGAACTTGTGAAATTTGTCGTCCTCGACCTTCTTCTTCAACCTCTGGGGATAATATGGAGGAAGCAATGACATGGGTTTCAGGACCAGTGCAACCTCTTTACTCTTCGCCTTTAACTCAGCTTCATCCTTCTTAGCTTTGGCTGGCTCATCAACAACAATAGGCATGGGAGGATCAATAGTCTGCTTTCCACTCCGAGTGGTCACCGCCATAACATGTCGATCATTTTTCGGATTCTGAATGGTGTCACTTAAGAGAATACCCTTTTGGCATGGATTCATATTGGTTGACAACTGGTGCATCTGTGTCTCAAGCTGCTTTATGGATACGGAGTGAGACTCCACCTTCTGACTGATACCTGAAAGTTCAGCTTTTATCTCCTTCATACTTGCATCCGTGGAGTAAACCTTTTGGAACATCTTGTTGATCAATTCCCTCATGGTAGGTTGTCCAGCCCGCTCTTCACGAGTCGCAGGCGAAATGAAGAGGCCAGTTCTATCGTTCTTATACCCATCCTTTTTCTGCCAGTCACCATTTCTATACCCAGACTAATTGTAGTAATCTTCTATGTCTCTGTTCCGACCTTGATTTCCTTGGACAGAAGCTCGAAAATCCATCCCTTGATCATTCAAATAATTGACTTCTTATTCGGATAAGTAACCGTCTGGTCTAGGTGCCTTGCCTTGCGAACCGATGGCTTTTACCTTTTCTACTCCCTCAGCCAGGAATTTCTTTGCAACCCAAGTGTCGTGTTCATCTCAGCAACTTTATGATTAATTGTCTTGCATTTCATTCGAATCCACTAACTTACCAACTGCATAAGTACTTGCTGGAATCTCAGCCTCTCTAGTATGCCATGCTTGGTTAGTCATCGCAACCCTATGCAGCATCTCTGCAGCCTCATAATATGTATTCTCCATGAATGCTCCGCCAGTAACAGTATTAGCTACTGCTTTAGTGTTTGTGTTCAAAGCCTTGTAGAAGATCTCCATCAGATGCCTTGAAGGAATTCCATATCTCATGACCTGTTTCAGCTTCTTCTTAAACCTCAGCCAAGACTCATACAATGCTTCTGCTGGCAGTTGCTTAAAATTATAGATCTCCTGCTTTAGCTGCAACATCCTCGATGGAGGAAAGAACCATTCCAGAAACTGATTCTTCAGCTCGTGCCATGTGTATATGGAATTATCAAGAAGTTCTGAGAGCCATGCAGTCGCCTCACCAGTCAATAAAAATGGAAATAGCCTTAGTCTGATAGCCTCCTGCCCCACTCCTGGCATATTGTACGACTTGCTAATCCCCATAAAATTCTACACATGTAAGATTGCATCCTCCGTGGGCTTTCCTGAATAAAGTCCTTTCAGGTTCAGTAGCTGGATCATGGAGCTGGTTATATCAAACTTCATTCCTTCAGCCAATGGTGGCAGCATTATGGGTCCAGTTGTGCCAAATTCCTCCTTCTCATCATCCTCATCATCATAATACAGAGGAATATGCCTTTGTTGCTGCATCTGTCGACCCTGATTATATGGCATGCATCTAGTTATTGACTCATCCCGAACAGCATGATGTCTTCCTAGCCTTGCTTGCTCAGCTGCAGCATTTTGAGCTGCAATATCTTTTACAATTTGAGAATCTTCAGTAGCAAGGGCATCTTCGCCTTCCTTTTGGCGTGCTGCTTCTTCCCTTTTCTTCTACTCGGCCTCAACTAGTAATCGAGCTATGATCTGCTCTTGAGTCTCATGCTCTCTATCCTTAGACATGTTTCATAATGTTTTGGAGAGCTACATATCTTAAGGGATCAAGGGATTACCTTGACTTCTTGTGCTTGGCATCCACAAGTGTGCAACCTGTGATCAAAACAAAAACAACAAAAAAGGTAAAATTAGTAAATAAGGACTATAAGTGAAATAAACACAATCTCTCTTAATCCTAAATCGTATTCCCCGGAAATGACGCCAAAATTTGATATGCCACAGGAAATTCCATAGGAAATATGGTAGGACTTCTGTTCGATTAGTGTTTAGTCGTGCTTGTAGCCATTTATTTTCCACAAAAGGGGGTTTTTAATGTAACAAGTGATGGTTGTAAATCGAAAGTAAACAAGTAACAATTGTTAATTTCGAGAGTTGTAACCAATTAATGCGATGACTAGGGTAGTGTTCCCCATGAGATCATATCTTAGTAAGGTGTTTGTACTTGGTAAACTAGTTTGGTGCTTAGCATGCAGAATCGGTAAGTTAGGTTCACTTAATTCCTTGGTCCGGCAACTAGGTGAATTTCACCACACGTCTTGGTCCGGCCGCAGGTGTGTGCTTTACTAACTGTTACCCTGGATCCCAGATTAGCTATTCCCGGACAAGGTCAAGCTATTAGATGAGGGTTGGTAGCCTCAAATCTCTATTGTTAAACAACCCTTTTCCCATCTGTTACCTTCTTGGTCCAGCAAGTAAGGATAAGGCGAGTTCTAACATTGTGCACTGTTAAAAAGTAATCAACACAATGGGAAGAACAATACATGCATGAACACCGCCCTAGATTACCTAAGTATTTTGCCTACTTCATTAATCCTTCATGGTTCCCACAACCCTAGTTGTGGATTTAACTACTCATGTTCATAAGTACAGAATTAATGTTTGTTTGAGAAATCACCAATAGATACTTACAATTGAGAATAAAGAAATCTGGAGTCTTGAAGAAAAATATCAAGAACACTTCAATATCAAGAACTTGTGTTTCGAATCAAAACCAAAGAACAATGTAGTAAGCATCCTAAAATATTATGTAACACTTCGTGAACCCCCAAAAATAAAACCTAAGGGAAAGTATTTATAGACAAAGAGGCCAAATCCTAATAAAACTGGGAATAGCTGGACGCGGCAGATCTGATGCGTCGCCCCATGGGCCGTCACTGAGGTGACAAGCATCGTGGGTGCCCGTTGACCTTCTTCACTTCTTCAGGAAATTCCATTTCCACGATCTCACGGGAGGGAGCAATGGGACATCGCAGCTGCGACGCCCCTCGTTGTCTCACATCGCCTGACTTGGTCTTTCCTCCAGCTCATCTGCCTTGTTTCCACGGGCAGCCGCTATGGGACGTCGGGCTTGTCACGGGCGTCTTGGCGCCCGTCGCCCTTCCTTGGCCTTTTGCATATCTCCCTGGAGCATATATCAATGGGCAAGGAAACGTCCCATCATGGTTTCCACGGGCGTTATGCCAGCCCGTCGGGCTCCTTTGCCTTAGCAAATTCCTGCTGGCTCAGATCAACAGTCTGCCCCACGGGCCGTCGTGGGTGTGACACCCGTGGTGGCTTCTCTTTTGCCCAGAAACTGCAATTTTTGGCATTTTTATCTAATTCATACTTTGTCCCTGCACACTTAACAAACAACATTAAATCCAACAAAATATACTCAAGAACTCCCAAAAATCCTATGTTTTAAGCGTTAAAAGTGTCGTTAATATCGTTAGACTCGTTTTAACGTATTATTTATGTTTGTGATAGTTTGACCATCGTTTAGAATATCATGAAGTGATTCAGGCTTGGACGTTGTTATTTGGGCAGCTAGTCGTCAGATGACATGTAGGTTACGTTGTTGTTCGGGCAGCTTGTACTAGCTGGCATCCTTGGGTTGGACTAATAGGTTGGTACCCAGACCTTGACTGCTTTTTGATGATTCACCCCATTTCTTTCCTCCGTTGTATGTAGTATTCTTAGTTGTTGATGTTATCACCCTTATGGTTCTGTGTGGCCTTGTTTTTACTCTGGAACATAGAAGGTGGGTTATTTGGGGGTACTCGTGGGCATCGTTATCGTGATATTATGCTGGCTATCTGTGTTGTAGAGCGATTGGAGCCTGTGCAGGGCCGATAGGTTATTTGTGGGTCGGGGGCCACTGTTGTGATTGTATATGCCATTCACCATGCATATAGATAGAGGAAATTTCTTCTTGATTTTAACTATGGTTTTGGCTTCGGGCCTACTAGGACTGATTTTCTAAACCTTGCATGGCCCGTGGGGTCTGTTTTTGATAAAAATGATCTAAAAAGAGTTTGGTAATGTTCTAATAGGTCTTCTTGGGGTAAGGGAGTTTAAATGGATATTTTATCACTAGCTCCACTTATACTGGACTCGATGGGGTCGAGTGCTAGACTTATTTACTACAGCTTCCGGGGTGATGCTGGACTAGGCGGGGTCGTGTGCTAGAACTATTGGACTTACTATTTTAGACCTGGATACCCTCCGGGCAGCTTTACTTGGGGATTGATTTAAGACTTCGGGGCATCTGGTATGTTGGTCGGGGGACTCCATAGACCTTGTCATCCCGGACTAGAGGCTGCGAGTTGCGGGTGCCGGATGGGGGTATATGGTGTGATAGGAGTATACGGGTGTGACCTTCCATGGATCCTGTCTTCTGGGCCTTGTAGGTTAATGGAAGCGGGTAACATACAGTACTACTATCACTCTTGACTTAGCATGACATTATATCATTCATCTGTGTGACATACCACCCTTGTTTGTTGTTTACTGATTGTACGCTCCGGTAGTATGGGATGCCGGAAGGTTTTGTTTTCACTTGTTTGCGTTCCTCTATTGTATGGGTGGCCAGGGGACTGTAGGTAGACTCCTGTTACTTTATCATGATACTATCCCCTATCACGATTATGATTCTGAGATTTTATACTACAACATTGTTAGTTCTGGTTTTGAGATTGATATGATTAGTTTGGTTATTGACTCCTATTTTCCGAGGTTACCAATTCCTTATATTTGAGGTTACCGGTATACCGTCCACTTTTAAAACTTGTATATATATATATTGTTTTTGTGAGGATACCAGATGCGTCGTCTCTTACTATGACTTGTACCTGTTGTGTATATATTCTACTTGCTAACCTTACATGTTGTTTCTGTTGGCTTCCCTCTGGGCTAGTTCCTGTGTACGTTTTCGTTGATTTCCGTGACTACTTGCTTCTATTATGTCTGTTACTACGCTTTTATCTTATATGTGCCCAGTCGGCCTATGATACCTACTGGGTACCTTATGCTTCACATTTGATGCTCATACTACACTCTGCATTTTTTGGTGCAGATCCCAGTGTGGGCCATCATCGTTAGCTCGTGGAGACTCGTGCGAGGAGCTGCTTTTGTGATATTCTATATTGAGGGTGAGCTCTTGGCTACCGGAGCTTAGCTTCTAGTTTATCTTCTGATTATGTACTCTATTTCTACTCGGAAACAGCTTGGTATATATTGTTTTGGACCCTTTGTACTCCTTATGTAGATCCGGCTCTTATACGTTATGATACCAGATTTTGAGTTTGGTTTAGCTTCTGCATTCTATATATTACTCTTGTTATCTATTTTCTTCATCTTGTTCCCTTGCTTCCGCTTATTAAATTGTTCTTCCATTTTAATTGATAGAATATGGCCCATTACTAACCGTTCTGGGCTACGGGGATTGGTTCACCTACTGGGGGGTTTTAGGTGCCATCATGACCGAAAAATCAGGTTGTGACAATATAATTCTTAGCTCTTATTTGTTTTCACTTTAATGAAGGTTTGAATCTGAATGGTTCAGACCTTAGGCCATTAAGTGGATTTGTTTACATTAAAATATAAGTACATAATTCGTCTAAATATGTCTTAATTATTAAGATATTGAACAAAGTCTTAATATAATTACGAGATATTTTATGTAGATTATTTTCATCAACACTCTATTCGCAACCACCATTAATCACCTATGTCATCACAACCACTAACAATGTCAACCACCATCACTATCGCCAACCACCAACACCAAACACCATTATCATAACCACCAGTGACAACCATCACCACCGCCAACTATTACTGTCAGTCGCTACCACATCTACCACCTCCATTATTATAATTGAGAAATTAAGCATTATCAACTCAATCCAGTTGAACTTTTACCTATTCTCTAACATGAAAAGCTCAGAAAGAAAAGATGACCAAAAGATATTTTTCATGTATAATTCGTTGTTACATTCATTTTACATTTATAGAAGTCATAATCGACTTACGAAATAGAGATAAAGACTAATCTACCCTCACTATACTTAACTGTCTTAACAATAATTCTCATACTCCCCTCAAGCTGAAGGGTAAATGTAACACCTCATAATTTATTTCACCATCATATCGTTCCTTATACCTTTTTGAGTTTGAAACTGGGTTGTATGATCCTTAGATCAATTAAAAATCATTTGGGATGAGTTCGAGGACTTAAACAGAAGTTCTGGGCACGCAAAAAAGATTGTGCGTTGCGCTAAAGAGTATCTACATTAAGGCCCGCACCGCACATGTCACTAAACTTTAGAATGATTGAAATCAGCTAAAACTCCACTATGAGCTCCGTGACACACAGACAAAACTGCACTAGGAGCTCCGTGGTGCGCAACCAAAACTCTGTTATGAGCTTCGAGGCGCACACTTACTGTTCCAGACAGAAAATTTTTGTAATTAAGGATATTTTGGTCCTAATACCTTCATGAAACTTCCTAATCCGACTTAAAATCCTTCTCAATATATTAAACACTCAGAAACTCATCGCTCAACTCCTCTTCTCTCTCAAGAACCCCAAGGGTTTCAAGACAACCTCTCCAAGCAAGGTTCTTTTAAGTCTCCTTTCAAATTCTTCGATTTCTCAGGTATGTAAGGCTACACTGAGTGTGGGAACCATGTAATTTCTCACGCCCTATGACTTAAAGGATTGTTATAAGTAGATTCAAGTTAGGGTACCCCCAAGTTCTTAATTCAATTTCCTTATTCCTTGAGTTGATCTTATTGAAATTTTGTACTGAGAAAGTGTTGAATGCTACAAAATTATTTCTTTTTCTTAATAGTAATTTGTGGTTCATGTCTTAGACTACTCTATGGACCTCATGAGTTTTACTTAATGGTTTTTAAGACTTGTTTTATAATGTTACTGAATTGTAGTATACTTTCATGAGAAATTGATTAAAGGATTTAAAGTTCATATTCATGAAAGATTTCAAGTTTACTCTTAAGCTCAAAAAAATATGATTTTTAAAAAGGAAGAATGTCTTATTTCTTCGAACGTCAAGTTAGCAAAAACATAAAAAAATTGGGCCAAGGCTTACAAGCAGTACAATTTTGAAGATCAAGTATTGAGTCGAGCCTCAAAGTATGGTTTCAGTTTTTCCTTAAAATGGAGTATGATATGAGCATGTATATGTATGTTTTGGAAGAATTAATTAGCATCGATAGGATATGGATTTGAGAACACATGCCCCGTAAACTATGTATGATAATGTAGGATAGGATCGTTCCACAAGTTCGGACGACTCCTCTTTAGCTCAAAAGTGGCTCTGTTTGGATCCATAATTTTAGTTTAGTTCTATACCCCAACAAGGTATAGAACAGCTCTGCCAACATGAGAAAGACGTTGAATATCATAATCTCACATGGTGTTTGTCGATTATAAGAAACTTCCCACCAAAAAATAAATTATTTTCAGTATTTACATTTGGCTTATAGCCACTAGTTTTATAATATGCTTTATGATTCAGTTGCATACAGTTTACCCAGTTATACGGTTATTAGGTACTTAGTTTCCAGTTTTAGGGAAAAAAATTAAAGTATGAGTTATGGCACCAGACCACTAGTTTTCTAAATATATTTTATAATCATATGCGTACATTTCTCTTATTACCTAGTTTCAGTTGCTCAGTTATCTTGTCTCAGTCATCCAGTTTATCCTTTTGGTTCAGCTTTCCAGTTGCAGTTATAATTCAAATAATCAGGATACTTTCTGCCTTATTATTTAGTTATGTCATGATCTTGATTTCATTATTCATGCTTCAGTTGTTTAGCTTTGTCAGTATTATTTCTATTCAATTGTATTACATATCATACATTTCATCTATTGACGCCCTTTGGCGCTGCATTATTTTATGATGCAAATTCAGGTGATCAGATCCATCAATAGGTGTTCCATTAAAATACACATCCTTAACTTGTGGTGAGTCCTTCTTGCATTCAGGGCACTTAGCTATGTCAAGTTTAGCTTAATAGTTTAGTAGCTCTGTTATTGAGTAAAAGTAGACAGAGGGTCTTGTCGTGGTAAACATTATTCAGTTCAGTCAGTAGAGACTTCATTAGACAGTTAGTTCAGTTGTATTCCGTTTTCATTAAACTTTATGTTTCAGTTTATAAAAGTACATTTCTATTTAAATTTCAAAAGCTTAAATCTTATTATATATTTTCAGAGCTTTCACTTATATTTTTTTTGTGTCAGTTCTAGTTATATGCCAGACCAAAAGTACACTCGGGCCAATAATGGTATTGGATGTCGGTCTCGCCAGGGTGTAGGCTTAGAGTATGACAGTGAAAGAGGTCAAGAACTCTAAGCTTGGACACCAAGTGATGATGTTGAGCAGTAATGAGACCTTTGGTAAGAACATCTGCGAGCTGAGAAGTGGTGAAAACACATTGTGATTTGATCAGCCCAAATTTGATCTTCTCTCTGACAAAGTGGAAATCTATTTCAATATGCTTAGTCCTTTCTTGGAAGATAGGGTTAGAAGCAATTTGACTTGTTGCTTTGTATTCATAAAAAAGAAAACATGTGTTGATAAACTCATCCCAAATTCATCTAGGAAACCAGGAAGCCAAGTTGCTTCTATAACTGCAGCAGCCATGCTTCTGTATTCAGCTTCTGCAGAACTTCTTCTAGCAATTTGTTGCTTCTTGGATTTCCAGGAGATAAAAGATGCACCTAACTTCACAACATAATTTGTTATTGATCTTTTAGTGTTTGGAAAAGTAGCCCAGTCTGAGTCACAAAGCACAGTAAGTGAAGTTGCAGCACCCTATGGGAAAAGTAAACCAAGTCTTAGTGATCCTTTGAGGTATCTAAGCACTCTCCAAGCTGGATTATGCTGTGATTGTTTTGGTCTTTGCATGAATTGGCTGAGCACCTATGCTGCAAAACAGATGTCTGGTCTAGTGATGGTCAGATAGATGAGTTTTCCTATCAACCTTTGGTAACCTGTAATATCATCTAACTCAGCATCATTCAAACCACCAACATGTTGAATCATAAGTCATTATAGCGAGCTTGTGATTAGATTCTAGAGGAGTAGGAGCAGGAGCAGGAGCAGCCTTAGCTCCAGCTAGTCCCACCTCATATATCAACTCTAAGCAGTATTTTCTTTGATTGAGAAGGATCCCCTTCTGTGACTTCAAAACTTCAATGCCAAGGAAATACCTCAAGTCTCCTAGGTCCTTAACTTTGAAGTTATTGTGCAAAGTATTTTTAGCTTCTTCAATCAGCAAGGCATCACTACCAGTAATAAGCAGATCATCCACATAGATAAGGATAAGAACCATGCCTAAACCTTGTCTTTTGGTAAACAAAGAGTGATCATAGGCACTCTATGAGTGCCATGCATCAGCCAAGGTAGTGGCCAACTTGATGTTCCACTATCTAGAGGCTTGTTCTAAATCATATAGGGACTTGACTGACTTACAAACCTTCTGCTCCCCCTGTTTGTGGAAGTCTAAAGGCAGATGCATGTATACTTCTTCAGATAATACTCCTTGAAAAAATGCATTATTGATATCCATTTGAATAATAGGCCAGTTCTTAGAGGTTGCAATGCTAATGATGGTTCTCACAGTGACTATCTTGGCAACATGTGAGAAAGTGTCATGATAATCTAGCCCTTCTTTCTGATTATACCCTTTAGCCATTAGCCTAGCCTTGAACCTCTCCACCTCACTATTAGCATTGTGTTTAATTTTATAAGCCTACTTTGATCCTATGGCATTCTTCTTTATCGGAAGATCAGCAACTTTCCATGTGTGATTGTCCTCCAAAGCTATAATCTCATGTTCGATAGCCTCTATCTATCTCTTGAAGCTTCTTTGAAGAAGGTAGGTTCTACACAGGTTGAGAAAGATAAAAAATAGGATTTATATCTAGGAGAAAGGGAAGAATAAGATATACTTCGACACAAGATATATGGATGGACTTGTTGTAGCTTTAGCTGGAACATAGTCCTTCATCCATATGGGAGGTCTGACAATTCTACTGATTCTTCTTAGCTTAGGAGGTATTGGTTATGATTCAGGCAACTACTACTCAATCTCCACGTGGTCATGTTGGTTCAGCTCTATGTCTGCTAAGCCATGGTCAACTGTTGTCTGTTGTTCCACCTCAGGCTCAGCTAGTTCCAATGGCAAGTCAGCATTAACATCTAATTCCACATGACCATCAACTAGGTTAGACAAATAAGGTGCTTTTGGCTCATCCACAATAGGTAGATTCTCAACTTCTGTGTGATTTGGCAAGTCATGTGGAAGAGTGAAAATATCCTCCAATTCAAATGTAGCTCCTTTGAAAGGAAAAACAATTTCTCTGAAGCTGACATCTCTACTCACAAGAAATGTCTATGTGTCTAAATCAAACAGCTTGTAACTTTTTTGAGTGTCGGCATATCCTAGGAAAATAGTGTTTCTAGCCCTTTGGCTCAAACTTGTTTCCCTTAGGCAACATTGCTGCAAAACATAAACATCCAAATACTTTTAGGTGATTAAATATTGCAGGCTTTTAATGTAGGATCTCATAAGGGGACTGTCCACCCAACACTAATGTACGTAGATTACTAATCAAATAAACAACAGTTTTACACAATCTCCCCAGAACTTGTTAGGCATACCATTTTGAAATTTTAGTGCTCTAGCAACTTCCAATGTGTGCCTATGTTTTCTCTTCACAACTTCATTTTGTTGTGGTCTATAAGGACAACTACTTTGGTGAATAATTCCAAGAGAAGAAAATAACTCAGTGCATGCTTAATTAAAGATCTCCCATTATCTGATCTCAAAACCTTTACAGTGTCACTATACTGGTTCTTGATTCTAACAAAAAAAATCTATCAAAAGAACTATGACTTCACATTTTGACTATATCAGACATACCCAAGTATACCTACTGAAATCATCCACAATAGTAACAAAATACAGTTTTCTATCATAAGTGGGAACCTTAAAAGGTCCCCAAATGTCAACATATACTAACTGAAATAAAGCATCAGTCTTGCTAGTACTAAGTGAAAATTTGAGTCTACTTTATTTAGTCAGTGGGCAAACTATGCACTACTGCAATACATCTTTATTGACTTTATTCATCATGAAAGGAATATGCTTCATAACTTCTGTAGAGGGATGACCCAATCTCAGGTGCCAAACTCCAATGTCACTTTATTCTTTCAAGACTTCTCCTGCTCTAATTGTATCTTCTTGTTGTAACCAATATAGTCCATCATATTCTCTACCAATCCCTATCACCTTGCCATTGTAGAGTCCCTAAAATATACAAAATTCTGGATAGAATTTCAGGTATAACACAATTCTTAGTTAACTTGGAAACATACAACAAGTTGAACTTGAAGTCTGGAACAAAGAAGAGATTATGAAGAGTACGATTCTTTATTATAACTATTTTTCTCTACGATTAACCTTGCATCTACTTCCCGTTGGCAACTGTACTTCATTATTCTTATAATTATCAGTAAGTCTAAGCTCATCTAGAACTCTCTCAAGTGAGGTTATGTGATGAGTTGCTCTAGAGTCAATTATCTAATCACATGCTTTTACCTTAGATAAGAAAGAAGATATACCTGCCATGTTAGAATGATATTCTCATGTTCTGTAGTTGTTCTCCTTGTCCTTTTCCGCAACTTCAAGGAATACGCGTACTGATTGTCTGATAGATAGTAACCTTTAGATCCTTTAGCAGTGATGTTGTGAGCACTGTGAGCATAAGTTAGAACTTATGTTCCCCGTTCCTTCCTCTTACTCTTGAAGTCAGGAGGGTAACCTACTATTCTGTAGCAATCATCCTTTAAATGTCCTTTAAAACCACAGTTATCACAAACAGTTTCAGGTATAGTGTTGGTAATCTTCTTTGGTCTATAGTGATGCATTTGTTTTCTACCAATTAACAGACTCAGTGACTCTTTGTGACTATCTACTACCCCTAGAATTCTCTGGCTTTCCTCTTGTACGACTAGAGTATATGCTTGGTTTATAGTCAATATAGGTGATTTCAACAAAATATCACTCCTCATATTATTATAACTTTCATTCAACCCCATAGAAAATTACAATAAACGTTAGTTACTCGAATGCTCAACATAAGGTTCTGACTCTCCACAATCACATGCAGGTGTTTAAGGGCCAACAAATCTAATTCATCCCAAGAGTCTTTCATTTTCGAATAATACACGGTGACAAAGTATGTACCTTGAGTTTGATTAGCAATTTCACGCCATAACTGGTACATTCTAGTCAAATTGAACTTATCAAATCTCTCCTTAAATTCGTCCCATAGATTTTTTTATGCTAGAATAATACTGAAAATCAACTCAGATGCAACAGTGAAGCTGATCTAAGAGAGAAAAATAGCATTGCAATGATCCCACTGCTTTGCTAAATCTTCTTTGTACAAACTCCGCGTACAATTACCATTAACAAAGCCTAATTTATTTTTCCTAACAGTGCGAGCCTCAGAGATCGACTCCACAATGTATAGTTTTCTAGTCCTGGCAGTTTCATTCCTATCAACACCACACTTGGTGTGCCAATAGGTTGCAAAAACAAAGGATGTGTGTAGTCTATTTCTGCGATATGTGTTGTACCGAGTTGTGAAGTTCCTGATTCTCTTATGGCTGACCTACTTCCCAAGATCTAGCAATGGTGGTCCTTCCTGAATTTGGAACAATTCGATCGATTTACACGAATTTCTACTTCATATCATGAGAAATTATCACCATCAACTTAATACAATTGAACTTTTACCTATTCTCTAACATGCAAAGCTCAGAGAAAAAAATGAACAAAAGATATTTTTCGTATATGTAACTGTTACAATTATTCTACATTTATAGAAGTCATAACCGACTTAGGGAATAGAGACAAAAACTAATCTATCCTCACTATGCTTAATTGCCTTAACAACTTGTTGTTCAACTAACTAACTGACTCAACACCAGTTCTCATAATAATTGTATCCATTGTCATTATTATCACAGTCGGCTCCACCATTATTACTAGTCACTACCACCACTGCAATCAATTCCTATTATCAATCACCTTTACCATCACAATTAATATTGTTTCTAACTACCACCAACACATCATCAATCACAACACATTCTTCAGCCACAACCATCAACACTAACAACCACTAATATCAATCAACTTTGCCATCACAACCACCACCATACTATAAACTGTCATCATCACGTCAATCATTATAACATTAATCACTTTTACAATCACAACTAAAACCATAACTAATACTGTCACTAACACCAATCATTACTACAATCATCATTACAGACCATTTTCACTATCACTAGCGAACATAAATATTTAATTTTTTTATAAAATAATAATTTTATTTTATTAAATTTATACTTTTTCTAGTATTTAGTTATTTTTTATTTGAATTGTATATTTATTATGTTTACAAATAAATAAATTATGCATATTCATATGTTGAAAAACAAACAGTCTTAATCATTCAGTGTTCAAATTTGGATTTGGAGGCCTTTGAATAAAAGTAGGAACAACATTTGTTTTACTTCCAGAAGTAGAAGCGACGTTGGTCTTAGCTATATCTGTTTTTATACCTTTTAGTAAAATGGTTAGCTCATCAAGTTTTTTATCAAGAGAGCTAATATGTTCTCCCAAGATTTTGACATATAATCCCAAATAATTATTTTGAGAAACGAGCTTATTAATCTCAGAAATACTTACTGAAGCAATATCTTCATCAATGAACTTTTGAAATGCACTGAAGGCAATACCGGTATTGTTAGACAAAACAAAAGCGGACTGTGGAGGGTAAACAGTTGGTTGGTTTGATAAACTATCTACTAAGCAGTTGATTTAAACAACTGAACAATCTTTAGTATTAAATTCTTCTGAACAGACTATTCGTTTGTTAAACAAACGAGATATCCATCTTTATAAAATCAGTATAATTATCTGCATATTGGCATGGTTCAAATTGCTTTTAAACCTCTTACCCTTAAAGGGTTACCTGAGACTTTCCTAGCCACTCTCAGAGATGCTAGAAATTTAAATTTTCGACAGTCTCTTATGGGTTCGATTGAATCAACCGTGGCCTATGGTCCAGTTTATTTCAATACGCAGCCTAATTTGCAGTTATCTTTATCTGATGTCAATATTCTTGATGTCTTAACATTAAATGTTAAAACGCATGGTTATAACTACGTGCCAGGTTCAGAGCTTATAAGTTTGTCTTATAGAATTTATTCAAGTTATTATCAACCTTGAACCCAAGATGTAAGTTATACGATACATCCGATCAAACAATTTTAATGGAAATGAATTTTGCAAGATCTAAGGTCACCACCAGGAGACCAATTAAGTGGGAAGAAATTAATTTCCCAACGACTTGGACTCTCAACTCGGTTATATCCCCGAGTCAGTTAACGGATACGGTTACTAATACTGAGTGTTCTCACATCTCGCAAAATCCCGATGGGAGAATTTGCATCCAGTTCGCGGAAAATAGCTATGCTCCTCACAGGCAGTCCCTGTCTAACCATAGACTCATACCTCCGGTAAGTTCTATTTATAATAGATGATCTCTTAGTCATATATTTTTGCCTGATATTCAGCATATTTCTCCTATTGACCCAATTTATGGTCCAGCACGAAATCGCGCTGCTTCTTTACACACTATTAAATCTGATTATAATTCAAAGGTGGAAAAGGTTAAAACTGACCCCCAGACTAATATTGTTCAGGTTAATGATGCCAAGGATGATAGTTCTGATAAGGACTTCCCTGCTGCTTCTGATATGGAGTTCAATCTAAATGATATTTAATGATTCCACACCAATAAGATTTTAGCCCAGGTTCCCTGGCAAGAAAACTAATTCAAAAAGAATTTTTTGATGTAAAGTGGAACAAGTTTAAAACTTGGTTTTTTGAATCTTATAGTAAAGATGATATGAATAATATTTCTCAAGAATTCTATGAGGCTTGTGCCTTGCATAATCAAATTATGCACTCCGTTCCTTGGTTTATAACCACATATTTGCCTTTATATGTATATACTATTGAAAGGACTTATCGAGATGGAAATGGTAATCTTACGACAACTGTTTAGCCTCCACAGTCCACTTTTGTTTTGCCTAACAATACCGGTATTTCCTTCAGTGCATTTCAAAAGTTCATTGACGAAGATATTGCTTCAGTAAGTATTTTTGAGATTAATAAGCTCGTTTCTCAAAATAATTATTTGGGATTATATGTCAAAATCTTGGGAGAACATATTAGCTCTCTTGATAAAAAACTTGATGAGCTAACCATTTTACTAAAAGGTATAAAAACAGATATAACTAAGACCAACGTCGCTTCTACTTCTGGAAGTAAAACAAATGTTGTTCCTACTTTTATTCAAAGGCCTCCTGAGATTCAGGATTTTAAGTTCAAATCATTAAATGATTTAGAAGAACTTCTTGATAAAAAGTTTTCTGGTAAATATAAAACCTATTGATTTATCACAAGAATTTTCTGAAAAAATGGACCAAACTGGTGATTATAAAAATCATGTTTTGACAGAGCTTAATAAGCTTAAGGGTTACCCCAGAAAGAATAGTAGCTATGCTACTAAACCAATGATGCATACATTCTACTATCCTCATCCTACTCCTCAAGATGTTTTGATAGAGGAACGAGATTGGAATCAGACAAATACGTCTTACAGCAGTTCCGAGATTTACGAATGGAACCTTGATGGGTTAACATATAGGCAGTTGACCATCCTTGTTCACAGAATGCTTATGTATGCAACTATTTGCAAAAGCATTAAAAATAATGATAGAACTATCTGCAAGATGATTGTTGCAGATTTTACAGGTCAGCTCAGAGGTTGGTGGGATAACTACTTAAATTTAGAGGAGAAAGCCTCTATTATTAACGCAATTGCCGAAAATGAAGGTGTTGATAACCTAGGCATGACTCTAGTTAAAAATAGAGAAGATGCGGTGTATACTCTGATTATGACCATATTAGAACATTTTAATGGGAGATTTACCTCCCAGCACGAAATGATTCGTACCTTACTCAATGGTCTTAAATGCCCTACGTTGACCAAATGGAAGTGGTACAAAGATACGTTTTTCAGTCGGGTCATGGAGTTACCCAAAAACAAATACAGTCATTGGAAAGCCAAGTTTATAGACGGTCTTCCTTCGCTATTTGCAGAGAGGGTTAGGAAAACCCTAAGAGGAAACCACCTTGAGATCCCCTATGAGGATTACACTTATGGGAAGCTAATAGGAGTTTGAACTCAGGAAGGATTAAACCTATGCAGCGAACTTCTCATGTCTAAACAGCTTAAAATGAATAAGCACAAAGAAAGATCTCAGATTGGAGACTTTTGCACACAGTTCGGTCTACCTGAACCAGCAGCCTATGACAGCAAAAAGGAGTATTATCAGTCCCCTAGAACTGAAAGTTCTAATAGGAGACGAAGATCCAGAAGGAGATCTAAGGAAGAAAGAGAAGCTAGAAAAAGCTCTCATAAATCTAATAAATTTACCAAAGATCAATCAAAAAGAGACATTTCTAAAATCAAGTGTTACAAGTGTGGAAAGCGAGGGAATATTGCTCCAAACTACAAGCTTAATAAGCTTAAAGGTTTAGAACTTGATGCAGAACTGCATGATAAGGTTTATAAAATGTTATATACTTCAGGTTCTGATGAGGATTATGAATCATATTCAGAAGCAGGTTCAGATGTTGATCTTATTGATTTATCTGACCATGAAGAACAGGCTGATAGCTCGTGTGCCACTTGCAAAGGTAATACATGCAATTGTGAAGAAGATGAAGTTTATAAATTGCAATCACAGTTTCAATATTTTAATCTTAAAACTTTTACTTCTGATAATATTATTGAACTGTTAAAGGAAGTTACTGATAACAAACTTCGAGAAAAGATTATTAATCTTGCCACTGCTAATGATAATAAATCTAGCACTTCAAACACCCTTGTTGATAACAAGAAAAATGATTTTGAATATTATGCTCCTTATTCATTAAAGGAAGTTGATAATCGTTTAATGATAAAAAATAAGAATGCTCTTGAAATACCTGAATCTGCCAATAACCTGATTTTAAATCAAATTTTGAAAATATATTGGCGTTGTATAACCTTGAAAGTAAGTCTCTTTTATTTAGAATAGGATACCTTATCCATTTTAAATATTTGTTTAAAGGCTTGTAATTTATTACTAACCTGGGAGCTCCACGTTCCTTTTCTGCAGCATTATTGACATAGAATGCTGTGCATGACCAAGGAGACTTGGATGGTTTTATCAAACCCTTTTGTAGCAGACTATCAATTTCCCTTTTGCAGAATTCTACTAATTCAGAATTCATTTGGCAGGGACGAGACTTGATTGGGATATTATCCTCAGAGAAATCTTCCTCATATGGAAGGGTTACAATGTGCTTTTTGCGATTCCAAAAGGCACTGAGGTGATCTGCGCAAATATTAATGGCGATCTGTTCGAAAATTATTTTAATTTTTTCCTGTATTTTAGCAGATTTGAGAGACTCAAATATATTCATGCTAAAGAGCTCATATTGTAATGAATCGACATACTTTTGTTTTATATCAATTAAAGCATTAATCTCACGAGTTATTGGCTCTGTGGTAAAAGTATAACTTATTTATCGTCTTTATACGAAGCCGAAAATCCTTTTGAATCAATATGAGTAAAAGGATATATTGCATTTATAAAAGGTGTTCCAAGTATAATTGGAGGATGCAACTGATTTTTTACCAGAAAGAAGAAATGAGGAATGTAAACCTTATTTTGGCAGATTTTTGTATTAGAAAGCTTATACTTTATATCTAAAGCATGTCCTGATGCAGATTTGACCATATGCATAGTTTTTTGAAAGTATTTTGAGGGGACAAGACCCTCTTGAATGCAGCTAACATGTGCACCGCTGTCGATCATAGCAACTTTAGTAATAGAGAAACTATTATCAATTAAAATGGTGCATTTAACATACCATTTATGAGCAGTGACAACCTGCATCATTCCTAAAAACATGTTATTTTCAGGATCAATTGTGGGAGGCTCATCATGGTAAACCTCTTTGCCTTTTGAAGTACTGGCTTGAGTTGAACTGTTATGAACATTGTTCTCAATCTAAGAAATCCTTTGGTCGCAAATAGCCTGGTTATGTCTGAGAGCTTTTATTTCTCTCTTGAGGTTTTCAACCTCTTCCTTTAGATCATCGAAAGAAGCATCTCTTTCAACAAAAGAGTTCTTATTTTTTTTAGTTCTGTTCGCCTAGCCCGGACGATGTCCGACTAAAAGGCTTCCAGAAATTTCTTACAATCTCTCTCTTCTCTCTAGAATAGCTTTGTAAAGAAAACAACAGATAAAACCATCCAAGTCTCCTTGGTCATGCACAACATTCTATGTCAATAATGCTGCAGGAAAGGAACGTGGAGCTCCCAGGTTAGTAATAAATTACAAGCCTTTAAATAAATATTTAAAATGGATAAGGTATCCTATTCCAAATAAAAGAGACTTACTTTCAAGGTTATACGACGCCAATATAGTTTCAAAATTTGATTTAAAATCAGGTTATTGGCAGATTCAAGTATTTCAAGAGAATTCTTATAAAACTGCTTTTAATGTTCCTTTTGGACAATACGAGTGGAATGTCATGCCATTCGGTTTAGAAATAACATCAAAATCAGTCAAAGTGTGCATTCAGATTCAGACATCTTAATCTTAATGAAAATAAATATGGCATTAATAATTACTTTGTAGGGCAAAAATCTCAAATTATAATTTGTAGTAACAAAATAGAGTTTTGGACTAAAATTGTCCTTTATCTATTAGAGTAAGTTCATTTTGGTTCTTCAAATATAATCCTGAGCATATTTAGTCCCTTAACTTTACTAAAGTGGAACACTTTTGGTCTCCCTAACAAAATCCGTTTAAAAATAATGGTGTTAAACCCATGTGGCGCCCACGTGACTTGTAAAATACAAAATCCATAGAACATTCTCCATTTTCTCAACTTCACACTCGAAGAAACGCTTTAGTAAAGAAAAACTCTAGCCTCTTCTAATATTTGATAGCTGCATTTCAAGGCTGATTTCGCACATTAAGTTGCTTTCATGAGAAATCACTACATTCAAAGCAAGAACATGAGGGTTTTTGAGGCCAATTATTGTTGCATTATATAAGCCAAATGTTGCATCTACTTGGAGCACTTTGAAGAATTGTTTGCTGCATGTATTGGTCCATTATGGTTGCCTTTCTAAGGTGAGCGAAGTGTGGTCCGGTGCACACCATTTGTTAGAAAATTATGTGGTGTATAGAGGTTAAATGTTAGCTATTATGAATATATATTTAATTCTGCACGCTCTTAACTCATTTAAGAAGAAATTTGCACCCCCTTCACCAAATTACTAGCTCCGCCATTGACCTTAAGACCATTTTGTTACTGCATTTAAGTTTTTATTTTTTTATTTTTTTAGTGGGCAGATTATTGCATTCTAAAGTATTGCCTTCAGATATAAATAACTACTACTATATTAATTCTAAAAAATGAACAAGAAAGAAAATGTGCATCAATCAAGAAAGAGATAACATTGTCAAATTTGCACGTTAGAAAAATTATCCTTCCCATTAATTTTTAACATTGCTATGTTAGAAAGACCAAAAGTGCTTTACTTTAGTAAAATTAAGGGACTAAATATGCTCAATGACCAATATGAACCTCCTCTAATAGATAAGAGATAACTTTAGCCCAAAACGGTAACAAAATAGGTTGAAAAGGGGGTGATAAATGAAGCAATATGTCTGAAACGGGTTGGTCCGGTTAGGTTCATCACTAGAGTCAAAACGGTCGATTCCCGTCTTCCTCAGTCTCCACTCTCTCCATCGCAGTTGAATTTCCGATTCATTTCCCGTGAAGATCTGGAGGGTCCAGTCATGTTGCGTCCTCACTTGGCTCGCTCTTTCTCTTTCTTGTTCCTCTTCATCTTGGTAATCTTGAATTTCTCAAACAATCATTTTTCTTTTCATGCCCTAAGACCAGATTAATTCAATTTTTTCATTTACATCGAATTGAATGTTTGCAGAAATGTTTTTTGATCATTTGATTATTCGGTTCTTGTTCTAAACTTGTTTACTCTCTCAAGAATGTTTGTATGCCCTTGTTTACATGATCATATATTATTAGTAATAAAATCTCTCTGAGTGAATGAATGCCCAACGGTTCTAGAAGCTCCTCCACTTGTTGCAAAATAGGTTAGGATGGGAATATACATTATTTTTAATGGTGGTGTCTGGGCCAACAAAGCTTGTGTGCACCTCGACTATTCCACCCCCAACGACACACAGTTAAGTTTGCTTCCCAAGGCTTGGGTAGATGGGAAGAAATCACCTATATTTTTTTTGTCTCCCTCCTCCTACTTCATTGAACAGTAGGTCATGCCCACATCCTCAGGTGCTTTGAAAGGCTGAATAGTATGTTGATATTCTAATGAAACACTTCATCCTCGAGTCTTTAGGTTGCAACTGAATATGATGATTTCACATTCAGGCGATTATATTCCTCCTTTTTGAGACTAAGGTTTGATTTTACGGAAACCATATGTGGGATTATGAGCTTATTGGTTTCAGGAGCATTCATTGTGTGTTAATTTGAGACACTAGTATTGCATTTCCGTGGATCTTAGTTTGTCTAAATTGTGGACGTCTTTATGGTATAATGATATTTCTTCTTTGTTTCTTTTTGTTTATTTGTTTTTTCGCGCCATATAGTCTAGTCATGCTGTCACAGTATATTTACGTAACACCTTAATCGTGGTACGGATGGTTGTGGGAGGAGAATATTGACAAGCTTAAAAAATGGCACTTTCTTGGGAATCGTAGAATCAATAGCTTTTGATTAAATTATCCTTTATTTTTCTTTTTTTGTGTATCATTACTCTGGGAAATATTTTCAGACTTCTGTGATAGTTCGTGTCAATTTTGCACCAATGATTTTCTCTCAGTCTTTTACTCCCACTTGCAATGCAAAGAGAGAAACTATAGAAAGGGTACTGATTATTCCAATAATATTTGGCAGTTCCTGAGTGATAGTTCACTTGGTTCTACGGGTGGAAATCGTAAAACAGGGAAGTCATCGGTATTTTCGTTGTTTAACCTTAAAGATAAGAGCAAATTCTGGAGTGAGTCTGTTATCCATGGTGGTGGTAAGTTCTTGAAATACATGTTTTTTTGTTATACTTGGTTGTAAAGATGACTTTACTTGCTCAACTTTCATTAAGGTTTATGATGTATGAGTGCAGATTTTGATGATCTGGAAACATCTAATCCGGGAAAAATGAGTGTTCTCAATTACACCCAGGCAGGTACTTGTGTTTCTCCAAAATTTTCACTTTCTTTTATATTTGCCTTTGATGTGTATTATACTCCCCTTTCAATTTTCTATATCAGATCTTCATAAGATTAATCTTTTTTAACTTAAGCACCTGAGACAATGAAACAACCTTTTTCTGCAGTTTCATGCATTTACTTTCTATTTATCTATTGAAGCTTCTAGTGTCCTAGAAGATGTATCCAGTTTGTACAGCACGTTGTAAAACTTGTATAAAGGATGGAATCAGGGACTCCCATCCTGGGGATTTGCCCATGAACTACCCTTTTTTTGTAATGGCGGTGGTGTCCGGACCAACTTGTGCGCACCTCGACTACTCCACTGGGTACCCATTAACTATCCTTTTTTAGAAAGTCAAATAAAAATTTGCATCCTAGTTGACGATATATGTTTCTTAGTAGGATCTTTGTGCTTTTCAATCATCTCATGTATTCCTCTTTTGACATGTTCATTATGCAACTTTGAATGAAAATGCGGTAGGAGATTTTAAAAGAACTGCTTCTCCATTATACCCTGAAGCTCAAGTGTTAGGTGGAAGGGGAGGGCTCAGGATGTTGAAATATGAAGAGTGTCAAGCACCAACAACGGCTCAATCCTAAGCAAGTTTGAGTCGGCTAAATGATTTATCACGGGTCATGTCGCTCCATTTGAGCTCATCTATATCAATATTATACTAGATAAAAAATAAAAATTGAAGTGCTAGACGTTCTCTATATTCTTACTAGCATATAAATATTCGACAGGACTAAAAGACTTCTAGAAAAAATAGGAACTAAAGTAAATGTACTAATATGACAAATATATTTTCAATTGTTTGGTATCCGCCTATATACTGGGTATGTTGTTGTTGTGGTATCCGCCTATATATATATATTATATCCTTTACTTCCATTGTACCCTATTTTTTGTTGGGTCTGCATGGATTCCAAGAAATTGTAGGTCTTTCAAGATAACTTCCCTCCATGCGATTTTAGATCCATCCTGTTTCTGATTAACACCTTTACTTACCATGATTTCACACTTACGAACGGATGCATTTGCAGATCGACGTGGGACATGATTAAACCATTTTAAACGACCATTTATTTTATCATTGTGTACTCTACTTGCACCTTCTGCCAAATTTGGTCATTTTTAATCTTATATAATCTTGTATGACCACAAAACTATCTTAGCATCCACATTTGTGCGACACTCATCACGTGGATATGTTAGACTTTAGCAGCCTAACATTCACTGCCATGTAACATTGCTAGTCTTATACTCCCTCCGCCCAATTTGTGTGACACTCTTTCCTTTTCTGTCAGTCCCAAAAAGAATGTCACCTTTCTATAATTAGAAACAACTTAACTTTAAAATCCCCCCTTTTTCCTTGATGAAATGATTTACAGCCACATAAATGTCTAAGGTTTGTTTTAGACCACAAATTTCATAAGTCTTCCTTTCTTTCTTGAACTTTGGCCAAGTCAAACAGTGCCACATAAATTGGGACGAAGGGAATAACTGTTTTACAGAACTTACCTTTTACTTAGGTAAGTATTCTTCTATCACATAATACCATGGTAGCACTAAATTTAAAGAGTGTAGTGGAGTATTTTCTGTACCAATAATAGAATTATAGACAGGTTCCTATTATCTTTTAGAGAAATACTTATCTCATTTGTCCGTCTTTGGACATTGGAAAATACATTTTATAGTAAGTTTATAGTGTGGAGGCTTCTTAAGAAAATACTGACAGGAAAGAGCTTGTATGATTTGCAAATAGCACACCTCTCGATGGCATTTACTTCAGATACTTCTCGGTGCTGCATTTAGTTAGATGAAATGGACAGCTGACTGCAATTATGCAATGTACTTGCGCAAATACCTTCGTGGCGATTGATTTGCAGAAGAATCTAGGCCTTCAACCCAAAATTTTAAGGCAGTGGGTTAGTAGTCCAAGAGAACCTATTAGGAAAACTGCAACTATATAACTCAACACCCTCGGATATGTGTAACTTAATTTTAGAGTTCACATATGAATTTTACTGCAGACTCACAGTTGTGCGGATGACTTACGAATGGTTGGCGTTGATATCACGTGAAAGGATTTGAGCATCCAACCCAGGTGTTTAAGGCAATGGATCCTTTAAGCTTCTGTAAATCTCTTGAAAGCACTTGCACAACCTATACGAGACAATTATATAATTCAACAAGGTGAATGAATTATTTGCAAAAACACGGTGAAAGAATTTAATCATCCAACCGAAAATCTTAAGGCAATGGTGAAGTAGTCTAATACCATTAAATCCCTTTGCACATCCACCCATGCAGGGCATAACTCAACATCTTGTGCGTGTAATGTGATTTTCGGTACATGTGATTTTCTAGAGTGTGAATGAGCTTATCAAATGTTGACTATGATATTGTGAAATTGTGTGATTACTTCATCTAAAAGTTTTAAGAAGTTAAATACGTGACACCTTTTATTTATTTGTCTACAACACTCCTTAATGTGTGAGCTTGTTTTCTGTGGGACCAAGATAGTTGAAATACTCTCCTCAGGGGATGATGCTCGAATCCATGACCTTAGCTTGCCCTAATGTTATGTGGAAGAATATGAGCATTCAACTTGAAACCTTTAGGGGTTGTTTTTTGGTTTAAAAACAAGTTATGCAGGAATTGTAGTACATATATTAATAATGCATGGATGATTTTTTATTGGGTGTTTGGTTCATTGTATTAAAAATTGGATATACAATGTACAATTTAAACTTTATCCATGTATAACTAATCATAGCGTTGCTTATACCATATTGTTCTTGGTATAAAATAATACATGAAATATTGTATAAGCTATACATGTATTAATCATACTGGAATTGAAAGTTGTTACCAAACATTGGATAAACAATGCATATACCATGTTTGTTCTGTCCAATACATGTAATGGAACGTGGCCAAAGACAATAGGTGGAGTGGCTCAAGGCATTTATAAGCCCATTTGGGTTCTTTTGCGCTACCCGTTTGAGATAAGATAACTATGTAAGTCAAATAAAACTCGAATGAGCCATCATATTAGTGTATATTCCTAAAAGCCTTAAAGAACTATATGTTTGACGTGCTCTTGAATACTATTAATATGTTAAGAATGGAATGGACGAAGTATATCTTTTAATAAGTGGAGTAAAATAAAATATTGTTCTCTTGTACTGCAGGTAATATAGCAAATTATTTGAAGCTTCTGGAAGTTGATTCCATGTACCTTCCAGTACCTGTGAATTTCATTTTTGTTGGATTTGAAGGGAAGGGTAATCAAGGTATGAATTATTCCTTTACTTTACCTTCTAAAAAAAAGGTATCTAATTGTTCCTTCACAATTGAAGTTGACTGTTCTCTTTGTTATATTTCTATATGGTAAATATTGACTATGACCCCACTTTGTGGGACTACACTGGAATGTTGTTGTTGTTGGTAAATATTGACTATATTATTCTTTACAACTGCGATGTGGTTTCTGATCAGAATTTAAGCTACAGCCAGAGGAACTAGAGCGCTGGTTTACAAAGATCGATCACATCCTTGAACATACAAGGATTCCTCAAGTAGGAGAAGTTTTGACACCATTTTACAAAACTAGCATTGACAGAGAACAGCGTCACCATCTGCCTCTTATCAGCCACATAAACTACAAGTATTTTTTGTTTCCCTTCCCCAAAACAACCATACTATCTGTGTGAGTATAAAATAGTTAATGCATTATAGACTGATCTGATAAGGTATTCAAATCTTTGTGCAGTTTCTCAGTTCATGCCATTCAAATGGGTGAAAAGGTCACATCCATCTTTGAGCGTGCCATTGATGTCTTTGGTCGCAAGGATGATATGTCTGATAACAGGTATTTTGAAGTTCAGTCTAATATTAGAGAATTTATGATTTCCTCTGCGTAACTTTCTGCGAGTCGATTATTGTTTCTTAGCAGTGTTTCTTCAGTTCCTCTATATAAATTTGTGTTTTCAGGGATGATGGAACTGTTCTATGGCAAGTTGACGTGGATATGATGGATGTTCTCTTTACCAGCCTCGTGGAGTATTTACAACTGGGAGATGCCTATAACATCTTTGTTTTGAATCCCAGGCGCAATGGAAAAATAGTCAAATATGGATACAGGTTTTTCTTGTGAAAATTGAACTTTTTACGGAAAAGGGCCAAAAATACCCTTGAACTATCTGAAATGGAGCAAAAATACCCTTCGTTAATTTTTTGACTCAAAAATACCCCCCTCTCTAATGGAATGACACCAAGCACGCCACGTGGATAAAAAATGCCACATGGCCAGTCCATGTGGAAAATCACCCCATTTAATACTACTAACGATCATCGTTGCCTTCATCTTCTTCTTCTTCTCATCTTCGAGCATCAGTTTCTCATGGACTGGCCATGTGAAAAAAAGGAGCTAAATCTCTTTAGGAAGAATTATGATATATACTTCCAATACTATAATTTTTGAATCAGAAACAACAACAATAAAGGTTCACAAAATATGAACCTCTTGAGATTTATTCGCAAAAGGGAACCAAACGATTAATAAATAGTGAAACATAAATTTGAGGAAGAAAGAGGAGAGATTCACCAATTATTATTTATTTATTATTTTCGACGTAGTTACACAAGGATAAAACTGAGAGAGAGAAAGATCTAAAGAGTTTGTTTACCAGGAAAAGGAAGAAGAAGAAGATTAGCAAAGTAGGGAAGATGAAGGATGGAGCCTCCATGCCCGACCGAAATTAGAAAGAAGATGCCTCAGACAATGGGGATCAAATTAAAAGGGGTGATTTTCCACGTCGACTGGTCATGTGGCATTTTTTATCTACGTGGCGTGCTTGGTGTCATTTCGTTAGAGAGAGGGGTATATTTGAGCCAAAAATTTAACAGGGGGGTATTTTTGAGCCAAAAAACTAACGGAGGGTATTTTTGCTCCATTTCAGATAGTTCAGGGGTATTTTTGGCCCTTTTCCGAACTTTTTATACTTCTTTTACATGTGTGTTGCACTAATGCAATGAGAATTAGAAATAAAGGTGCAAATTGCTTCCTCTTTGCTCTATTCATTAGGGTTGACAGCTCTTCTTTTGCTGTTTAAGTGCATGGTTGACCTATTTATTTCTATAATTTTAAATATTGAGTCATCAAAGGTGTTGTCAAAGCTGAATCACTTTATTTTACCTCATATATGTAAGTAAACCTATACTAACTGGCCATGCTCACTTGTTCAGAAAACAAGTTTTAAGAGAACCTTTCAAAGAAAAAGATAAATGTTTAAGAAATGTCAAAATAGTGGAGTAGATAATGAGTAGATGAGACTTTTGAAGGAGCAGTGGAGTTTTTTAAGACTTTGGAGGAGTTTCAGGGGCTATCAGAAGCAGAGGACAAATTAAATTGGAATCCAAGCAAAGATGGGATTTTCACGGTCAAGTCTGCCTATTTAGCAATCAGCGACTATTCTTATCAGATTATTGATTAGCCATGGGAGTTTATTTGGAAGACTAATGCTCCTACAAAGGTTCTGTGTTTCACCTGGTTGGTAGCAGTTTTGACTCAAGAAAGGTTGAGAAGAAGAGGAATTCAGTTATGTTCCAGGTGTTTGTTCTGTGAGTCCAACACAGAAACTAACAGCCATTTGTGTCTTCATTGTTCTTTTACTTATCAATTGTGGCAGCTTGTTCTTAATTTGGTGGTAATCAAATGGTGTATGCCTGCAAGCACTGTGGATCTTCTCAAGAGCTGGAACAGTTTGGGTATATAGTTAGACAAAAGAAATGGTGGAGAATGTTCCTGCTTGCATATGGTGGACAGTTTGGAAAGGGAGGAACTCCAGAGTTTTTGAAGATAGGGGCAGTCATATGCAGGATATTAAGATGAAGTGTGTCATTTGGTTTAAAGAATGCTTTTTAGAGGAGGAGGTTTCTTTAATAGATTTGATAGGGCAACTGTAATTGTTTCTAGGCTTTTGTTTGGTAGCACTGCCCTAGTGCTTTCAATACCAATGTTACCAATTTCAAAAAAAAAAAATGAGACTTTTGAGTTAAACAACCTCCTTTAAAGAAACAAATAACTTCCAAGTTTAAACATTATGCTTGAACTTATGGAGGGAGAAATGTTTCCATTAAGAAAGAGGTCACTTTCTTTTGGATGGGCAAAAAGAAGGGTAAGTCGAGCTATTTTTTGGAACTGATGGAGCTTTTCTGAAGATTTAGTCAGATTTGAAACTAAAGTATTAGAGCAAGTAAAATGCGCAAAATCTGGCTTTGTGCAAAACTCCGATCTAATACATTGCAGGCCCAGGGTTTTGGAAATCTAAAACTGGCCTCTATGTGTCTTGGACCATTTTTGTTTTAATCAATCTTACATTACTTAGAAACTCGGTTCTCTACTATCTCGTCTACTTGCTTGTTCAGAAGTATCTAAGAAGCTTTGTTAATCTGGAGATGGATTAAAATCCGTGAAGTTTAACACATGTGGTTCTTAGTCCTTGCGGTACTTCCCTGGTAACTGGAATTTTACTTGGTCAAGATCATCTTATTAGCAGCATATATGTTTTACTATGTGCTTTTGCATCAACTGGCTTTCACATTTTCTGCTTAGGTCCTTTTTATGGGTATTAGGCATACAAATGAGTACAATGAAGAGTAAATGAGAGAGAAAAGGTTGTCCTCAAGCTGATTTAGAAAATAAGAAAACACAGCACTCCAATGTGTAGAATGTATTCTTGCAGTGATATTCTGTGCATTTGCTGCATCCGGATTATTTCTGATTACGTAATAGCTTTCCTTATTCGCATGTCTCTTTATTTCTATTTTCTGATTCATCTGTATCTGATGTTCCTTAAATCTTGTAGGCAAGGGTTATCTGAGAGCGAAATTAACTTTCTTAGGGAGGTAAAATTGTAATTTCAATACCCCTTTATATTAGTTGGACATGGATCATCAGCTTCATGTTTTTTGATCTTATACTTCATTCAGTGATTCTTGATCTATTTTTGGGAAATGTTTTCACTAGTTTGATGCTTAATACAGAATAAGGAGGTACAATCGAAAATTCTTCACTCAGGAAGATCATCAGAAAGTATTCTGGGTAGGTAAACGTGTTTTCAGATTTTTTTAACTGTAGCATGATTGGTATTTATATGTCCTTTGATAAGCATCAACTAAGACTGATGCTTATTTGTACAAAAACTGTGACAGCTCTCGAAAAGATGTCTAGACCATTGTATGCCAAGCATCCGATGGCAAAGTTTTCCTGGACTGTCACAGAAGATACAGATACAGTAAGTTATCTCTCCTCTCGACTCCCTTAATATCATTGGGGACCTTAAATTTCAAGCATGTCATTGGAGATGGTATTTTATATTTGTAGAGACCCAATGTGGATTTACTGGTTGTGTATGTGCCTATATTACTTGTCACTAAAATATGATGCTCTTCAGTATCTAGTTGAGGAGAAAGTTAAATTCTTGTTAGAAATAGATGAGCAAGGAATCTAAATACGAAATGTCTTGCTGATGCAATTTGTTGTGTAATTTATTAGAGGGGCTTGCATTGAACATTTTATTCTAGAGTATATGCCAATGCTCTAGAGTTATAAATGAAGCAGATACTGTTTTTACTGGATGTAAAGATGTTGTTCAGGTAGACTGAACGATATCAACTGTCTAATCAGGGAAAGTTTGTAGTCGTTGTAGTTCATTGAACTATATCAGTGCCTAGGGATAAGCTGCAGGTAGTCATATCTTATTCTCCTTTATATATTGCGTCTGGTGCAATCAGTATCATCATGCAATTTGTGTTGCTTGTTTTTGACGCGGCAAATTCAAGGTGAGGTGCCATGGTGTATGTTATTTGCAGACTACGTAGTTTTGATTGACGAGACTCGTGAAGGAGTTAATGCTGAGTTGGAGGCTTGGAGACCCACCTTGGAGTCTAAAGGGTTTAGGTTGAGTAGGACCAAGACTGAATACTTGGAGTGTAAGTTCAGTGAGGCGACACCTAAGACGGACGTGTAGTGAGGCTTGATACTCATGCCATCCAGAAGAGAGGTAACTTCAAGTATCTTGGGTCTATTATCCAGGGGAATGGTGAGATCGACGAGGATGTTACCCACCATATTGGTGCAGGATGGATGAAATGGAGGCTCGTATCCGGAGTCTTGTGTGATAAGAAGGTGCCTTATAAACTGAAATGTAAGTTCTACAAAGTGGCGATTAGACCGACTATGTTGTATGGGGTGGAATGTTGGCTCGTCAAGAACTCTCACGTACAAAAAGATGAAGGTGACAGAAATGAGGATGTTGCGCTGGATGTGTGGGTTTACTAGGAGAGATAGGGTTATGAGGATATCCGAGACTAGGTGGGAGTGTCTTCGGTGGAAGACAAGATGCGGGAAGCGAGGCTGAGATGGTTCGGGCATGTGACGAGGATCTGCACGGAGGCTCCTGTGCGGAGGTGTGAGAGGTTGGCTATGGATGGATTCAGGCGAGGTAGAGGTAGACCGAAGAAGTATTGCAGGGAGGTGATTAGGCATGACATGGTGCAGTTACAACTTACTGAGGACATGACCCTAGATAGGAAGGTGTGGAGGATGCGGATTAGGGTAGAAGGTTAGTAGGAAGAGATGCGTCCTTGCTAGTAGGTAGGCGTGTTGTGTGTTGGGGTCCGTGCTAGTAGTCGTAGCGCTACGCGTGTAGTATCTGGTTCTTGGAGTTTTGGTAAGGTTTGGTGTTCTGGATAGATAGACTGTAGTATTATTTTGTGGTAGTCTTGTTTCTGTTTCTTATCAATTATTTTGTTACTACCTATTGTTTCCTGTTCCTATATTGTCCTTTCCTAGACTGTTTTTGTTTTGAGCCGGGGGTCTATCAGGAAACAACCTCTCTACCTCACTTCTGAGGTAGTGGTACGGTCCGCGCTCACTCTATCCTCCCCAGACCCCACTTTGTGGGAATACACCGGGTATGTTGTCTATCAGGAAACAACCTCTCTACCTCACTTCTGAGGTAGTGGTACGGTCCGCGCTCACTCTATCCTCCCCAGACCCCACTTTGTGGGAATACACCGGGTATGTTGTTGATGTTGTTGTTTTTATTGTCGAGCAACACAAGTTTTCTTAGTTGTTAAAAATTCAATGTGCTAGCAACAAACTTGCAGCTATGCATCCAAAGCTCCTTTTTTTTCTTTGTAGTTCATGACTTAATGAAGCTGAGTGTCTGTTTTTTCTTTTTCCTTTTTTGATAAGGTTGAAGTGAGTATGTCAAAACTTGAAAGAGCGTCACTATGACAAATGCTCATTTTTGGTACATTAAGCTCTAGTACATTAGGTTCGTCAAAAGATTTCAGTCCACATACTTGCTTCTCTGAGTTTCCCCTATCATCCATGTTCTAATTTTGTAACATTCTTTTATCTTGATAGCTCTGCTTCTTTCCTGTGATCAAAAGCATTTCTTAGTCAGTTAAATGGGCCATAAAATTGCCGTAGAGATGCATAGTAAAACTGTGGTTCTCGTACTTCCATTGTTCTGATGTGTGTTTGTTCTGAACTGTTTGCTTTCATTAACAAAACCAGGTAGAATGGTATAATAGATGCCTAGATGTATTAAATAATGTTGAGAAGGTATCACAAGGAAAGGACATGGCTGAGGTTGTTCAGAACAAGGTTATGCAGGTATTACTTTACATCACTTTATTCTTTCCCCCTTCCCCCTGGATATGTCCCGCTAATTGATCATTATAGAAGAGAAGTACGACTAATACTGCACTAACTATTTCTTTGAGCATTACATCTTGGACTATCTGAATCCTCTATTTGACTCTAGTTATTATGATACTCTGTTCCTTTCAAGTTTCTGAATGGGAGAAATGGAGAATTGAAGTTTCATTTTGAGAGAGAGTTAAAAGCTGGGCAATTTAGCGGTTTTCATGCTGAATGTATCACTGATACTTGGATTGGAAATCACAGGTTTAAATCTTACATACTTCCCCGCACTCGGTGTCTTTCATATTTATGATTTTTGTTTTATTTCGTATCAGGTGGGCTTTTATTGATTTGACTGCGGGCCCTTTTTCATGGGGACCTGCTGTGGGTGGAGAAGGTGTGCGCACAGAACTAAGTTTACCAAACGTGGAGAAAACCATAGGTGCAGTTGCAGGTACTAAAGGGGTAGACACATGTTTTCATTCATTGCTGACCCTTCGTAGATAGATCTATACAGTATACACTTTAGATTGTATTTTTGAAGTTGACTGGGGATGTTTTAGATGAGATTGTTTTTTCTCCCTGCTGTGTATAGTGTACATATTGGTCTTGGTTTTTTTTTTAGATGAAGTAATTGATTCCATTCATGGCATCCAGTAGATGCAAAATAGTTAAAAAAGAGTGAGCACAATATGTTAGCTCTAGTACACAACCATAGAGCAAACAAAATCTAAAAGGCTATCAGGGGAATCCATTGGGGACAAAAAAACCCAACTATATAAATACACAAGACATTTTGCTTTGAACATAGATTGTCTAGTTGAGAGGCCATCAAAACATCTTCTATTTCTTTCGTTCCAGATAGTCCATGAGATGGCAGCTGGTATCATCTTCCAAATCTTTTTGATGGTGCTGTCAATTTTCCAGTGGCTCCAGCATTCAGAAACTTCCCTGATAGTGTTGGGCATTACCCATCTGAGGCCAAAAAAGGTGAGGAACATGTGCCATAAATCTGCTGCGGCAGGGCACTGCAGAAACAGATGGCTATGAGTTTCTGCTTCTCTGTTACACATGTAGCATCTATTCACAATCTGAATCGTCCTCCTTGCAAGGTTGTCCTGTGTTAGACTGGCTTCATGCATTGCTGTCCAGCTGAAGCAAACAATTCTGGGTGGAAGTTTGACTTTTCAGATTAGCTTCCAAGGCCAATTGATAGTGATAGCATTCTGGTCCATTGCTAACTTGTAGGCTGCCTTCACTGTGAACTTCCCTCCATCAGTATGCCCCCATCTAAACTGGTCTGGTGCATTTTCATTACCTATGAACCCATTGAGAGCTTGTAAGAGCTTGAGAAAATCCTCTATTTCCCAATCCTGCAAGTTCCTTCTGAAAGTTACATTCCAAAAATTTCCATTTCTATAATGTTGCACCGTTGCATCTGGCTCCCTAGCTATTTGAAACAAAGCAGGGAAATCACCCTTTAGAGTGGTGTTCCCTAGCCATCTGTCCTTCCAAAATTTGACATGTTGACCATTTCCAACAATCAGATGATGATTCTGTGAGAAGTCCTCCCAAAGCCTGCTTATGCACTTCCAAACCCCTACTCCATGTGGGCCAATTGCTTGGTTAGTACTCCAGTGGTGTTTGCTTCCATGCTTTGGCCTAACCACTTCCTTCCAAAGACTTTGGTCCTCTTGTGTATATCTTCACAACCATTTCATTAGCAAACATTTATTGTGCTTGACCAAATCCTTGATGCCCAACCCACCTTGGTGCTTTGGCAGCATCACATTATCCCATTGGACTAAATGTAATTTGTGCTCAGTATTGTTCCCTTCCCATAAGAAGTTCCTCCTGATTCGATCTAGTTTCTCCAAAGTCTTTCTTGGCATCGGAAATAGTGACGTGGAATAGGTTGGAATGTTACCAAGCACACTGTTTATTAAGGTTAACCTGCCACCCATTGAGAGATATTGCATTTGCCAGGATGCAAGCTTCTTCTCAAACTTTTCTAAGACTCCACTCCATATGGAAGATGATTTAAATTTTGCTCCAAGTGGGAGGCCTAGGTAGGTGGTTGGGAAAGATCCAATACTGCATCCTAGGATCTCTGCCAGTTCCTCCATATTGTTCACCACATTAACAGGATACATAACACTTTTGAGCATGTTAATGTGAAGACCTGAAAGAGCTTCAAAAATAAACAGTGTTAGATTCAAAAAAGTACTTGATTCCTGTCTGCCCCACAGAAAATCAGTGTGTCATCTGCATAAAGCAGATGAGATATTGGTCGTGGTTGATGTTCCTGTTTTTGTTATTCTGCTCTTTGATGCCTTTTCTTAGTTTATCAAGGCAATAAGACGGCCCAAATAGAGCGGCATGAAGATGTAAAATTCATATAGGTGGCCCCTAAGTAGTTTGGGATTGAAGTATGGTAGTAGTAGTTGTTACTGTACTTGATTTTTCAACGAGTAGACCGAGTCCTAACTCCTAATAATCAGAAAAGTCAAGAAGGATTGACGAGATGGATAGTTCTCAAAAAAAGAATATAAGTAGATGGATGTGGCAGTCCTTAACCACTGCTAGATGGTTCTTAGGTAAAAGCTATCTGTGGCTTGTTAAAGAGAGTGCATTGATTACCATATTATGCTGCATTGGAAGGGGCATCTAACATGTGAAATGACTATATTTATATGAAGAGAAAATGGAGGCTGTACCGAGGGAAAACTAATTTTTTTCCTTGTTTCTGTTGGCTGGAAAACATGAAAGGAAAGAATTTTTATACTTTTTCTCAATGAAATAAATTGTTGGGTCCGAGAGGAAAATTGTTCTCTTATTTTCTTTCCTCATCCTCTGCTGAAACATAGTAAGTTAAAGTAAATTTGAAAAACTTTACCCCGGTGTAAAGCTACTACATAGGCTACACAAGGTGTTGTACATAGTTGTACATTGTAGACCGAAGAGATTAAGTAAAATTTCAGATCAAACAAGTTCAAGAGGAGATCACATAGTTGTACATTTTAATTCATGTCGCACGTCAAGTTCTGCTATATCAGTATTGTTTAAGCAAGTGGTCATTATACCTTTGATCCACGAACTGCAATTGCAGTGAAGTTGCCCCAGAAGCAGAATTTTTAATGTCGTACAACTTTACAGTGGTAATTATAGGTGTTGAAAGAGTAGAGAGAGTGGAGCAAAAGGGTTTCTCGACTATTGGTTTGTTAGTCATTTTGCCCCCTTTTTTTGATCAAATAACTAAACAAAGAAGAGAAGGAAACTAACTCAAGCAAAATAGGGAATACAAAATCAACTTCAAAATTTGGGGAGAGGCAAAATAGAGAACTAAAGAAGATATGAAGAACGAACGAGAAATACTGAGTTCCCAAGGATGTTGAGGGGTTGGAGTGAAGCTAAAGGTCTTGACGACTCTAGTAGAGGTCAAAGAAATGACCAGCAGGCTTCTAGGAAAATAAGTCTTCGAAGAAGGGGTGCATATGACACCTTAGCCAATTCCTACATCGGAAAGAGAGAGAGGATTGAAGTGCTATATAAGATAGAACACAAGTTCACATGGTACACATACTTTTGGGCTCAATGGTGGCATAGCCCAGGAGACAAATCCGTGGGGTCTGTTGGGCAAAAACGGACAATACATGTCATGGGCTTGGGTTGTGACGCGAGTCCACTTGAGAAGTAGTTGTGGAGATAACTGAGGAGAAAAACACATTATGGAGAAGTGTCATAGTGGAAAAATATGGGAGATCAAATTACGGATGATTCTTGGATGAGGTAATGAATTTTTGTGGTGTTAGCATGTTGGAAAGGGATAATGAAGGGAAGGAAAGTTCATTATGGTGTGGGTGAGCTCATGAGGAATGATAATGAGATATATTGAATATTAGTTTCAAAAGTCATTTAGAAGTGAGAGGAAAGTTGGACTAATTATAAAGAAAATACAATTTTAGAGCTGGAGAGGGGTGAGAATAGGATTATTTGGAGGGAACTCGCTTCTAGAATGTTATTGCATTCTTGACATGGTTTGCATTTGAAAAGCAATTTTGATGCTGATATTTCATGTAAAAGAAGTAGAATAATGGTGAGTTTATGTTCTATGTGCAAAGAGGATGGAGAAGATACAGCGCATCTACCAGTACACTGCAGGGTTGAAGCACAGCTATGGGAGCTAGCTAATCTTTTAGTTGTTTATCATCAGTTGGGTGTTAGCGCAGATTGTGCTGGGCACAATTGCAAGCTGGAAGTTACAAAAGATTGGGAGAGAGGAAATAGGATAGGGAGGCAGCAGCACCTGTTTGCCTTTTCTGGACAAGATAGAATGAGTTAGCAGATTGCTTCATAGCATACAGCATGATATGAAGAGTATTAGCAAAATAGTTTTAATTGTATTTATTTCTTTTGGTGTAATTGTATAGATATAATTCCTTTTCGTATTGATTACTGGCCTGATTTGGTAGATGGGTGAAATATGACATGTAACCTTACATTGTATACTTTTTCCATTTTCTCAGTGAGTTAAAAAAGTGAGTATTTGATCTATCAAAAAACAAAGAAAATCAGTTTCAATGGTATAAATTATAACTCTTCAGCAGGCTTCTTTGAAGCAATCCATTCAGTTCCACGGAAAAGGTGTCACTCTATTTTAGTTAATGAAAATATGAGTGGTCATTCTCAAAAAATAGGAGTCTTCCCTTCTCAATTTCTGTTTAAATTTTTTCCGGGTTTTCTCTATCTCAAAACATAGTCATTATGCATTCTTATTTTTTGCTTCTTTGTTTGCTTTCAGAAATTTCAGAAGACGAAGCTGAAAATCTATTGCAAGAGGCTATTCAAGAGAAGTTTGCGGTGTTTGGTGATGTATGATATACAAAATAGTTTATTTTCCATGATCATGTCAGTGAGTTCTGCTTTTCAATATTGTTAGTTAATTAATTGGTAAGAGAAATCTTAGGAGTAACTATGGTGACTAGAAATCTTTTTTGGGCAGAAAAGCCCTGGGGAGGAACAGCTGAACTAACAAAGGACATGGCCATGTCTTCTTTCCAAGTCGCCTTATGGGAAAGAAAGTTGAGTAGTTTTTCACATGAATAGTGATGAGGTAGATTGAAAAAAGGGGAAGGTTTTTGTTTGATCAGAAACCAGTAGAAATATTTTATAGATGGAACAAGGATGTGCAAGATCAAGATACATTTTGATGTATGAAAAGCAAGATTCAACTAAACAAAAGTAGAAAGAGATACATCACAATCACTTACTGTACAGGGTCTTCGTTTTACTTTTAGACACCTAGAAAGAAGTTGTCTTAGGCATGGCATTTCTACTTAGGAATAATATTATAGGTTGAACAAGTCGTAGATTTATTCAAGGATAAAGAATATTACGAGTGCTCAGTGAAGTAGAATGGGCTGAATTTTTGGAGCCTAAGTTCTTGGAAATTCAAAATCTGATTATTCTGCTTCTGCCAAACAAAGAATAAAAACTGGTTACTGATTCTCACTTGTCATCTAAATTATTTCTTCTTGTTTTAAAGACCAAATGTTTTATCTTCTACTCCTTTCTACTTTTGAAACTAGAAATTTTTATGAACTCCCCTTTCTGTTATCCCCTTTCTTTTTTTCGTTATCTTTTCCTTCTGAGTTTGGGGATGATTATGTTTTGTCACTGAATGTATGGGTGCTAAAGTATGATATTGGCTATTCTGTTATGTAGGTCCAGAAAGATCATCAAGCCATTGATATTCTTTTAGCTGAAATAGATATATATGAACTATTTGCTTTCAATCATTGCAAGGGAAGGAAGGTCAAGCTTGCTCTTTGCGAAGGTAACCCCTTGTCATTCATTGTAGAATCCTGCATGGTTTCTATGAAAATCGTTGTTTTGCCGTTCAGTTTGCTTTCTGTTAAAGCTTGGTAACTATGTGAATATCTAGGTATCCGGTGTTGATTTTCTCTAGGTTTTCCCTGTTCTTTTTGAAAAGTTTCCAACTGTTTTTCATAAGTTCCATCTTTATTTTGAGGAAATTCACGAGTGTAAATCATCATACCAGAGCTTGACGAGAGAATGCAAGATTTGAAAAATGAGCTGCAGTCTTTTGAGGGTGAAGGGTCTGAAGAAAGCCATAGGAAAAAGGCTGTAGATGCACTGAAAAGGATGGAGAACTGGAACCTGTTTAGTGAATCTTATGAGGTATCTTACTTTTGCAAAGTCGTATTCAGTAACTTCTATGAGAAGGCTAAACTATTGTTGCTGTTTTGATATTGTTCTTTTGTCCGAAAAAATTTCCAGTGCTTATAGTAGCATTGTTTCTTTCACATGGGATGATGATAAGACATGGGAATGATAATGATCATAAGTTATTAACGTGGTCATGCAGGATTACAAAAATTATACAGTTGCTCGTGACACTTTCCTTGCACATTTGGGGGCAACCTTATGGGGGTCAATGAGACACATCATTTCTCCATCACTTGCTGATGGGGCATTCCACTATTATGAGAAAATATCTTTTCAGTTGTTCTTCATCACACAGGAGGTATGATGTTAATTTGAATTTAAACGAATGGCATAGCTTAGTACTTACGTCTTCTATGCGTTTGTGCAGAAATTTAGAAATATTAAGCAGTTACCTATTGACCTCAAGACTATCATGAATGGCCTTTCATCATTGGTGCTATCTTCTCAGGAAGTGATGTTTAGTCCGCACATGTATGCATTTGGTTCATTCTCTTATTCATTGATCCTTCCAGATAAATATTGTTCTCTATATTTGTCTCAAGCTAATGTAGGTTAGTTACATGTTGAGGTGTAAAGGTAAGAGTGTTAATTACAGATATTGTATGAAACTATGTTGCTCGGACTCTTCAAAAATGTCAGCGGGTGCGTGTCGGATTCTCCAAAAGTAGTGTATTTTTGGAGAATCCGACACGGGTGCGCCATTGAAAGTGAAGAGTCCGCGCAACTTAGGTATGAAATGATTTTCCGTGTAAGTGTATATTTTATTTCCGCTTCATGGATTTAGCTTACTCTCCTCTTTAATTATGTGATTTTGTTCTAAATATACTCTCTGGATATGTCCGCATATTTATTTTCAGTCTGTTTCTGTTTCACAGGTTGCCACTGTCAGAGGATCCTGCTTTGGCCATGGCTTTTTCAGTCGCCCGGAGAGCGGCAGCTGTTCCCCTGTTGCTTGTGAATGGAACGTATAGGAAAACTGTTCGTTCCTATCTGGATTCCTCCATTCTCCAGCATCAGTTGCAGAGATTGAATGATCATGGTTCTTTGAAAGGTGAGCTTTTTGTGATCACAGGTTTTTACGGTAGTGTTTGTTGAGGTAGAGAAAACACGCTGCCAACTCTCCTTAAATCCGACCCCATTTGAGAGGGAAAGGAGAGACATCTAGGGTGATTAATTAGAAAATCGCAGTTTTTGTTTTTTCCCCTGTAGATTTTTATTCGGGGTGGGCTGGAGGATAATAAGTAAATATTATATGGATAATAATTGTCTGTAGTCATTTGTTCTGTTTCAGCTTGTACTTTAAGGGGTCGTTTGGTATGAGGGATAAGGGATGACAATCTCGGGACAAAATGCAGGATTATTTTATCTTGCGTTTGGTTAGGGGTATTAGTTAGTCCCGGGATTATTTATCCCATAAATGATGGGATAAGTTATCCCATATATATGGTGGGATATCCAATCCTATGGGATAACTTTGTCTATCCTATCCCATACCAAACAACCCCCAAGTATTCATTCTTAAAATCATGTAATAACCATATGGTTATTCTTTGTACGTTCTTATAGCCATTTGAAGTGAAATGAATACTAGATATGATTGACAATTTACAAAGTAATTAATATATAAATGGAGTAGTCGCATCGTGTAAGTACAACCCGTGTTTTACATTGATATGGAGTTTCTGAAGGTGAGTAAGGCCTCATTTGTATTTATTAAGATTAAGACATCTGGATCTGAATGCACACATCTGAATATTAAGATGTGTATTAAGATTTAAGACATTTGAAACTGAAAATACATCTTAATATTAAAATGTTGTATTAAGATATGAATACTAAATAATTAAGACTGTTTATTTTCTCAACATCTGAATGCAAAAAACTTATCTTTGTTTAAAAATTAATATTAATAAATATAAATTTCACATAAAATATTAATTTATCTAATACTATTAACAAAATATTTTAAAAATGTTACATGGTGGTTGGTAGTAGCAATGACTTATGGTGGCGGTTGAAAGTGCCGTGGGGTGGTGGTTAGTGGTGTTGTTGGTTGATGGGGTGGGTACGTTGTAGCCTAGTGGTGATGGTGACTGACAATAGTAGTTAATGGTGGTGGCCGCTGATAATTGTGGTGGATCATAGTTGTAGCTAATGGTTGTGGAGACGACAAGTGGTGATTGTCGATAGTGATTTTTGGTGGTTGTGGTAATTGTGGTGGGTGCTGATCATTGTAAATGGTGACTAGTGGTGGTGACAGTTAATTGTGGTAATGGTGGCAGTGGTGGTTGTGGGTGGTGGTAGTTGATAAAGGTGGGTGATGATGATGGTTAGCAATGAAAATGGATGAAGTAGTGGTGAAATGGTGGTGGTTGTGGGTGGTGGTAGTTGGTAAAGGTGGGTGATGATGATGGTTAGCAATGAAAATGGATGAAGTAGTGGTGAAATGCCATCTTTACATAATTACTTGAATGCATAGCATTAGCATCTATCTTAATGGTATTAAGATTTTATTATAGATCTTAATTATTCAAATATATTCAGATCCATTAAGTGGTTGTAGAAGAAAAAATAGAAATGCACTTAATGATTAAGACCAAACCTAAAAAACAAATGCACTTATTGGCTGACTTAGATCTAAAGGATTAAGACTTAATCAGACCTTTATTAAGTGCAAACCAGTGAGGCTTAAGGCCAATTATATAATCTTGTTATTTGTTTTATGTGATGGTTCAAGAGCCTTAAATGCTCATTCATGTCTGCCATCTTCTTCCCCCCTCTTTTTTGGGTGAAGTGTTCTAAGCTGGTTAGATCATTTCCTTCAAACTGCAGGTTCACATGCACATAGCAGATCTACCCTTGAAGTGCCTATCTTTTGGTTTATTCACAGTGATCCCTTGTTAGTTGACAAGCATTATCAAGCCAAAGCGCTTTCCGATATGATCATTGTGGTGCAGTCAGAAGAACCATCCTGGGAGAGTCATTTGCAGTGTAATGGGCGGTCTCTCCTGTGGGATTTAAGGTTATTATGTTAATGCATTTAAGATGACTTTAGATTATATATTGCAACTTATCACACAAATTTTCTTTCTCATACATTTACCTTAAGAATTTGTAAAAACTTTTACTCTTAGATGCTTTACGCTTATATTTTGCTAGTTTTATGTAAAGAAAATAAGCAAATTTAGTAGTCATCTCTGTTTGTTCTTCTCTTGGGAGGGCTTCTAGAGATGTTCTGTAGCTCCTCAGTTGAAACTAAGCACATATTATGGCTGAAAATAATAAGGAAATTTCATTCTCAAAAAATTTCCATTCTCAGAAAATAATAAGGAAATTTGTTGGGGAAAGATCAGAGTGGCGATGGCCTAGCAAAGGTTTAAGCATTCAAATTGGGGCTGGTTTAAAGCTTAAGGTGAAAGTGATAATTTTGATGAAAAGAGGATAAAAATAATAATAGCTCTAGAGCACTTCTTGAGCCCTTAGGCATTACATGAGAAGGTAGAATTGCATGGATTCGTGATAAACCGCTCTTGCTTGAGAAAATCAAGCATAACTATGGTTTTATTGTTGATTCTCTGACCCATTCTACTTAATAAAGGATTTCACATACCAACTAGGGATGGACTCTCTTATCTACGCTCTTTAGGCCGAGCAAACACAAATGACCAGAACTATGATTAAACTTCACAAAGGAATAGAAGCTGCTATTTCCAATGAGATCTTCCGCTTGAACTTTAAGGTAATGGGAGAGAAGGCAATCGACAGATAACTGTTAAGTAAAGCTATGGACTGGGTTCTCACTATAAGCCAGTACCTGCTCAATGCAGGTATATTTTTTATTTTGAACTTAAGAAGTAGAATATAAAGAACTTCAAAATAAGACCCCGGAAATGTTAGAAAAAACAATTTTATGGCTAGACGGGGGGGGGGGGGGGGGGTCGAGAACGTTCCAAATTTGATTTGTTTCAGGAGTTCCTCTCCACGAGTAATTTTCTGATAAATCTTTACCTTTGGTAATCTTGTGCAATTCGTCATGCATATTCTCTCTTTATCACATGTCAAGACTGAAGCATTACTCATGAGACTCATACTTCTATAAATTAGCTCATCTTTGATCTCAATATATCAATTGCACCTAACTACTTGGGCCGGCTATATATATCCTCTCTATCCATTCCTCTTCATTTAGGTCAATTTCATTCCAATGTTAGTAAATAAATTTTCTTTTAAGGCAAACTAGGGGTTCTCTAAGACTAGATTTCCTGACTCTCACATTTATCTTGACACTAACATACAGCCTCTAGTTAGACTAAAAAGGCTCGTGGCAAATACTAGACCCTAGACCTAATATAGGCGTACAACAACGATAAAGTCTTAATACCCAATCGTATCACATGTATTGACCTTTTCCTTTCCTTGTATTGTGTTCTTAGTTAATTCCGGATTGATTTAGAGATATTGTTGATCTTTTGAATTTTGAGACAACTTCCTCCATGTGATTTCATGTTTACTTTGTTCTTTCTTTAGCTTACCTGAACTCTCATCACAAAGAACTCTGTTGAGTGGGATTTGGTGATTTTCTTAGATATTATGGTAATGGACAATGCTGATCTAGCATTTGCTTTCTCATCTGTTATACAGGAAGCCTATCAAAGCTGCGTTGGCTGCCGTGTCGGAACATCTAGCAGGAATGCTTCCCCTTCATCTTGTTTATAGTCAAGCTCATGAGACTGCAATTGAGGTATTGGAAGACCTGAAAGTGTTACAAGTTTATAAATTTCTTGCATGCAATTAACTTCTTCTGAGGGCTTGCTAACTTCTTGAGTGTCTCACACACTTCTTCCTCTGCACCTTTTTTCCTTCTCGCTCGACAAATTATTTCTTTTGGTAGTGAGGCAGGACAAGCTCTCCAAAACAAGAACGCATTATATATGAGAGTTTTCTCTCTCTTGCCTCCTCCTTGGAACCCCAATTTTAAGATCTAAGAAGTTTGTCACACCTTTATGATACTAATTATTTTAGTAATTTGTTTCATTATTGTGAGAGATCAATAGATTTTACTGAATGCTTTCTTCTACTTGTAATTCTGTTGAAGCTTATATGTGACTTTCAATAATTTAAAATTTCTGTTTTATTGTATCTTTTTTATTTCCAGGTACCCCTTTTAAAGAATTTATTAATGAGAATGCAATATAGATAATAAGAGAGTACTTCACACTCTTTTATGTGTTACATATGCTTTACTTGATGCTTTTCCTTGAGACAGAAGTGGTAACATGTTTCTGGTTTAACGTGTTACCTTGAAATAAAAGCTGGTAATTTGAGTCTCGTTTCTCCAAGTTACCTCTGTTCTTCTCATTACACTTTCAACAGGACTGGATTTGGTCAGTTGGATGCAACCCTTTGTCCATCACTTCCCAAGGCTGGCATATCTCCAAATTCCATTCAGACACTGTTGCTCGAAGCTATGTATTGACAGCTCTTGAAGAGTCCGTTCAATTGGTCAATTCGGCTATTCATCGCCTTGTTATGGAGCGGACATGTATCCTTTATGAATGTTCTACTTTCACAAGTACCAAGTAAAAGATTATTTTGATTGCACAATTTGTCACCTTTGTGAGTTGTTTCATTGAATATATTCCAGGAGAAGGTTTTGCAAATTGTCTTCAGCAGAGTGCATAAAAGATTTATTTCATCTGTTTGAATGGTGACTGCCATTGCCAATAATTCTTTGGTCCCAGCCATCTCATGACATGGGAACTTATCTCAATATTTGAAGATGGAAATGTCTGTCTAAAATTTCAGGAAGGTCAATAGGTCCTTTGGGGTTAATAGGTTTTAGCACTTCTTTTTCATTGGTTTGGAAAGCCTCTTTACTTCACCTCTGAGGTAAAGGTACGGTCTGCGTACATTCTACCCTCCCCAGACCCCACTTTGTGGGAATACACTGGGTATGTTGTTGTTGTTTCCATTGGTTTGGACAGTGGATCACTAGTTATAAATTTTCTTCATTAGTTGCTCTGATGTTTTTACATATAAGTTCTTGGTAATTGACCATTTATCATATTTTCTCTTTGTGGATCCTTAATCTGGAACAGCAGAACAGACTTTTACGCTCTTTAAAACCCACGAACGTGAGTTGGTGAACAAATACAACTATGTTGTTAGCTTGTGGAGAAGAGTAAGTGCTTTACAGTTTTCTCCAATCCTTTATAAGTACTATATACACAAATATTTTTGCCAAACACCTGTTGCACTATGTTTTTCCAGATAAATAACACTTGGTGCACTATCATTTTATGCTCGGTAGAATGATTTGTTTCTCATTTCAATCTCATTGATCTGCATAAGTTAGAATGATGTTTGCAAGAAATAGTTTGTGATGTGTTGGCTTTTGTTGTCTTAAATTCACCTTGCTTATGAAACATTTTCCTGACCAATTTATTTCATGTTATGGGTCCCTCTCAGGTTTCAACTGTCAGTGGAGAACTGCGTTATCTGGATGCCTTGAGACTTCTCTATACCTTAGAGGATGCATCAAAAGGGTTAGCATCTGTCATTTGTTGTGTGGCTGATATTGTGACAATCATCACTAGACACCCTTATTATTGGCGTGGCACTTTTACATGTGCAACCAATTTGAGATAATAGAATACTGCGTTTCACTACATTTGGAAGTATTAAGCAACTTTTCTGTTTGGCGTCCAAGAGTTCTTCACTTTTCACTTAAGAGATGTATTTTATAAATTTGCTTGCTAAAAGTCTCCTCGTATGCAGGTTTGTAAATTATGTTGATACAACTCTAGCCAGTCTCCATCCAATACATTGCACCCGTCAAAGGGAAGTGAAGGTCGAGTTTGACATGACAACAATACCTGCTTTCCTAGTTGTTTTCTTTGTTCTTTGGTTTGTGCTAAAGCCTAGGAGAGCCAAGCCTAAGATCAACTGAGACTTTCGTGGTGATGTGCCTTGAAAATGCGAGTTAGTTTCCTCAAGTATAATTTCCTCTCATATGCTGGGAAAAGCTGTTGATGAGCCAATAGAGCTGCTGTCTTATGCAGCAGGTGACTAGAGAGCATACGCAACACAGGTAGAATAGCTAGGTCAAAATCATATGGTGGTGTACTGTCTTTGCTTGTAATTTTTCACCTCCCAGTACAATTACATCTGAGATTTTGCTCTGTACCATCAAGTCTTAGTTTTCTTGTGAGTAGTTAATTATTGTAATTGTGCTCAGTGCATACTTTGATACTGTGTACATCTCATAGAGGCAGCCAGGTTGGCTCCTTGTGAGTGTTCAATTATGAAGAGCCCTTCGTATAACTGGAGCAAAACACTCGAGAGTTGCATCATTTTTTTTGGTAAAATTGATTAGATAGTGCAGTTCAACCAGGATCCACTTTTCCTATATCCTATTTCATAATTTCTTAAATGTGATCTGCCTACCTCTCTTGAAAGTTTATTGCTTCCCATTTGATAACCTGATACCTGAGATGGGTTCAGCCATAGCTAATCTAAGAATTATCTTACCAATATATTACACGTTATGAAAGGGTTATAATACACTAAAAATCTCCATCACAATCTCATTTCCAAATTAATCAAAAATAAAACTTCTAAAGTCATTTTTAACAAATTAAATCAACGTGGCAGCACAAAGTTATAGCAATTTTTTTGGCAACTTCTTGTGGTATAACAACAACAACAACAACATACCCAGCGTATTCTTACAAAGTGGGTCTGGGGAGGGTAGAATGTACGCAGACCATACCTTTACCTCAGATGAAGTAAAGAGGCTGTTTTCGATAGACCCCGGCTCAAGACCAAAAAGGACCATAAGAGGGCGAAATAAAGTACAAGAGATATACACAGTAAATAAGACAACAGGTAATTACAGAAGTATACTATAACAAAATAGTACTATACCCCAACCACATGAAACACTAGAAAGCAGCAAAAATTGAAGAACAAGAAACTACAAGAGCAGACCTACAACTACTAACTAGTGCAACAAGACACATCAAACCTACCTACTAGTATGACACAGACCTACCTACTAACCGCCTACCCTAATCCGAGCCCTCCACACCTTCCTATCTAAGGTCATGTCCTCGGTAAGCCGCAACTGCGCCAAATCTTGTCTAATCACCTCTCTCCAATATTTCTTAGGTCTACCTCTACCTCTCTTGAAACCATTCATAGACAATCTCTCACACCTCCTCACCGGGGCCTCCATGCATCTCCTGTTCACATGCTCGAACCACCTCAACCTCACTTCTCGCATCTTGTCTTCTACTGAAGACACTCCAACCTTGTCTCGAATAACCTCATTCTTAATCCTATCCCTCCTAGTAAACCCACACATCCAACGCAAACATCCTCATTTCCGCTACCTTCATTTTCTGAACGTGAGAGTTCTTGGCTGGTCAACACTCTGCCCCGTACAACATAGCCGGTCTAACTACCACTCTGTAAAACTTACCTTTTAGTCTAGTAGGCACCTTCTTATCACACAAGACTCCGGATGCGAGCCTCCATTTCATCCACCCTGTACCAATACAATGGGTTCCTCGTCAATGTCCCCATCTCCTTGGATAATAGACCCAAGGTACTTGAAGCTACCTCTCCTCCATGCGTATCGATGTGGTATAATCTTGTTTCTATTTTTGTTCCTAAGCACGGAAACAAGTGAAGCAGCAAGATTCATAAAACATAAAGAAGATCAAGAAGAAAGTGTTTCGAGGGGAAATGGACAATATCTTCTCTTACCGTCGCTGCAATGACGTTCGGTTCGTTCTCCTAGATCTAATCCCGACACCAACTCCGTTACAGACATTACGAGCAAAATATCAGAAAGAAACTTTGCAGGTCGTAAGGAAGTTGCTCGTCCTCCTCCGATTCCTCCTTCCAATAATGAGTATTCACAATAGAAATAAAAAACATTAGGTGATTTTTTCCCATATGCTATCAAGGCTTTGGTGGACAGAATTACCCAATACTTATATTAGTGGGAGATAACAACAATAAAATAATCGAGTTGCATATATACAAACTGACATGGAGACCACCGTCTAATATATATATATATATATATATATATATATATATATATCAAGACTCTTGATATAACATTAACTGATAGTATTGCACAATAATATGATCTTTGTTTCATTCATTTGAAGAAGCATATGGAGAGATTTTCTTTTAAAACCAAACTCACTAGGCGAGATGTCTAGGGCTAATCTCTCTCTCTCTCTCTCTCTCTATATATATATATATATATATATATATATATATAAGAAATTCAAAAGAAAAAGTACAAGCAAGGGAGACTATACCTTACCTTACTATTCCCATTGAGCCGTAACAAAACCTCTGCTAATTGACATGCATGTAAAAAATAAGAAGAAGAAAGAACTAAATATTTTATGATCATTACAGTGCCATTATGACCTTGGATTTTGGGTCATGATACAATCCAACATTTAGGCCTCTCTCCTCTTTAGAGGCGAATCTAGGATTTCTAGAACATGGGTGCACCACTAAAAAAGAAGAAGAAAATATTAATTAGTAGGAATTGATCCCTAGTCTTCAAGGTCAATAGACCAATATTTAACCAAGTGTACCATTTAGACTTCTTATATATGAGTATCAAAATATAATATTATACCAATTTTAAAAATATATACATAAAATATCTAATTTTACGGAGAGATCACGGGTTCATGTCACCCATAATTTTGCCTCTAAATTTGCCATTGCTCCTCTTGCCCTCTCTCTCTAGGTGACCATGAAAAATTAGGGCATCCATGGTTGCCATCGTCTCTCCCCAGCCTTTGGCTACAAGAGAGCCTCTCCAGAATTCTACAAACAACGCCACAAACACCAACATAAACCTTACTTATGCCTATAGATTGAATCAAACACAATCAATCATTAATATTTCTCAAACTAGTTTAATACCTATTGAAGTTGTTCATGGAATTTCAGTATTAGAATTTATGTTGGATGAACAATAGGCTTTTGTTAAGGAGGAGGAATTTCATCAAGACATCGCGGTTAAATGATGCATGGAATCACCATATTTGTCATTTTTAAGATTGATTTTGCCTAAGTTTCTCGGTACTAAGGGACATTGTCTCATTGGGTTGCTTGCTCAAGAACAACTTCATATTCGTATGGATCAATATAATAATTTCGTGACCGCATTAATGAAAATGAGAGAATTATTTCGAGCACAATAACAAAAATTATCAAATTAAAATTTTTCCAAGGACTATTGGATTCAACCCTAAGGAGGAGACTTCACATGTGGCAATATGAATTTCGTTTCCAAACCTGTCAACGAATTTGTTTGCTAAGAGGTCCTTTCTTTCCAATGCTTCAACAATAGGGAAACCTATTGTTGTGGATAAGGTCACATGATCAGGGGTGGAGCTACAGTTTCCCGAGGGGTGTCGTTCGGTGTCAAGCGACCCTCCTTCGTCGAAAAATTATACGATATACATAGGTCAAATTTTGATTTTATGGTATATATATTAGTGTTGATATATTTTGAAACAAGTTGACATTCAGCGCAATGGTTCATGGTTTGCAAAAATTTCCAGAAGTTGCGTGTCGATCCTAACTGCCTACATAATTTTTTCTTTTAACTTCAAGCGTTTTGTTGTTGTCCAGAGGACGAATTTGAAGCTAAATTAGCTCAAATCTTTACATCATTAATCCGTTATCCATATTCAAACGTTTATAAGTTCACCAATTTTTTTTATTTTTTCCGTCTTCTAGGGATTTTCTTTGCACTATTTTTTTTCCTTTTTTATTTGGTAGACTTGAATCTATCCTTGCACTGATCAATTTATTTTCCTAAATTTTTGTTACCTTATTTTACTTTATTTTTTAATTTTTTTTATTGAACTTCATCAATTTTAATTTCCTGTAAAAACTTGAAAAACTAGGTTGTATGTATGTGAAAAACAAGATTGTCCAATTCGGCAACAAAGTTTATTAAGAATGATCTACATTTCGGATGAATGATAAAATTTTGAATGATTGTTTGGTATCTTATATAGAAAAAAATGTATTTATTAATATTTTTAACAATGCTATTATAAAACATTTCAAAGGATGAAACTTCATCGAGTACGATTGTGATAATGTAATTAAGTTTTGCTTTCATAGGTAATACTTATTTTTTTTGGCTTTTCGTGTGTTTACTTCTTTTATATTTTGACACCTCTTAATAAAAATTCTGGCTCCGCCACTGCACATGATGGCTTGTATGAGTCCACCACCAGTCAGCGGACCAGGTCCTTGACTGAAAGTTGTACTAAGAACATAAGGTAAAACACAACAATACAGAAGGTAAAGAACACACGATCTTACGTGGAAACCTCCTTGCTCAAGGAGTAAAACCACGACCTACCTCGTAGGATTTTCACCAACTTCACTAAAACAAACGAGCAACTTTAGGTTACAGACTCTTGCAACCTAGGATTAACATCTTAATCCCCTCTACTTGTAATAACTCTATTACAATGCACGATACAATAACTCTACTACATCATTATGCTGTCAACTAACTCTAGCTGATACAACACACTCTATCAACTAACTCTAGCTGATACACCTCGAATGGAAAGATGAAAAGCAAACAATGACACCTACACCCTCTTCACAGATGAGGAGTAGGTTTATAATGTGAGAACCAAACACAAAGACTCAAAATACAACAAGGAACTGAAGATACTATGTTGATCACGATCAAGTCCCTTGTTGAATGAGCTCTTGTGAACTTGAGAGGAGTAGTGGCTTTTGCTAAGAAAAATGTGAATTCTTAAGTTGCAAAAACTAGGGCTTGCCTTTTGTGTCACATCTTCATTATATATGAGAGATGTCAAAACCTAGGAGCCATGCCATTGGTCAAGGTTGAAAAGGACTACTATAACCTACTGCATTGCCACCAACTATCACAGAGAAAGTACACTTTACAACTGGCCAGTTGACCAAGTATTGCCCATGGGTTCCACGTACTAGGTCCCTTTATGAGGTTTGTCAATCATCAAAGCTTCGTAGTACATCAATTTCCCTTTTTTTGATGATGACAAACTCTTTTCCTTTGATTATCAGTTCCCCCTGTCACCATATATTCTCCCTTTTGGCATCATTAAAAAGAGCAAATAGTAAACGAAGAGCAAGCACTCACATCCCATGTTAACTCATGTCCACCGAGGCGATACTAACATGAGCAAAAGGAGATAGCCAAAGGATAAGAGGCAAAAGAACCAGTCAAGAGATAAACTCTCAGTCAACCATATAAAGCATTACATAACCATACAGAGGGAAGCAAAAATATCATCAAAGTAGGGAAGCCACGTAGCCACAAGAAAAAAAGGTCATAGAAAAGAGGTAGGGTTGATGGAAAGAAGAAAGTAAGGCAGGAAGATCTCGGTAGCTTTAGGGACAGATGGACATTTGCAACCTTATGAGCTTGAATAGTTTGTCTTGATCCTGGGGTATTTCCATAGAGTCAGAGCTTGTATCAGGTCCCTCCTTTTTTTTGAAAAGATAGACAAACTCTCTTAATCCTTATGAGGATCTCCTATTTCATCTTGTGCAGCCTTAACCGAGGGAACAGATACCTCAGTGTATTGTATCATTACAATAAATAATTTATGAGAGATGACAATAAAAAAGTTGGCATCCTCAATTTCTTAGTAGAGATAAGATGAGATAGGGTAAGGAAACAACTTCAATTTAAGATAGAAGATGGGGGTGTTTGAGAACCTTGAAAAGAAACTAGGTCAAATCAGGAAAAGAGATGACAAATAAGTTCATCTGATGCGACATTGGTACGATTGAAGGAAACACAAGAGTCATTACTAAGTGTCATCCATAGACAATAGTTGCTTCAAAATGATAGTTAGTAATACTAATAGTGGGAGGGAGCGGGTCTCTCCACTGAACTTCTGAAGTCTACTTTGAACTGTATTCTCTGATCTCCATCCTTTGAGTTTGCTCCTTCCACCATGTGTGCATACCTTCAATGGTATAGAACTGAGTTAGACAATGTGTAGATAATACCTACTTGGATACCTGTTGTCAGATCATAGCTAAGTGGAGGAGACGCTGGTGAGAAGGGGATCAGATTCCCTTCATTAGCCTAAACTTCATTCTATTTTTCTCAAACTATTCCCTACTAAGTGCTTTGGTGAATGTGTTAGCAATTTGGTCTTCTGTCTTGCAGTGGCTTATACAAATGAACTTCTTTTCAATATTGTCTTTGGGAAAATGATGCCTCATATCAATGTGCTTGGTTCTGTTATGGTGCACAAGATTTTTGGCTATGTTTACTGCACTCGTGTTGTCACAGAAGAGAGGAACACAATCACTAATGATTCCAAAATCTTCAAACAGTTTCTTAATCCATAAAAGTTGAGCACAACAAAAAGTGAAAATAACATATTCAACTTTAGCGGTGGAGAATTCAACGGAGTTCTTCTTCCTGGTCCCCTAAGAGATCAATGAGGAACCAAGAAAATGGGCCATTCAAGAGGTACTTTTCCTATCCACAAGGTACCCTGCATAATCAACATCTGCATATCTAATCAACTCAAAATTATGACCAGATGGATATAATAGGACTAGATCAGTAGTCCCTTTGAGTATCTAAGGATCCTCTTTGCAGCCATGAGATGAGATTCCTTTGGATTTGTCTAAAATCTTGCACACATTCCCACACTAAAAATGATGTCTGGCCTACTGACTGTCAGATACAACAGAGACCCAATGATCCCTCTATACATGGTCTCATTTACTGAGGTATCAAGTTCGTCAATATCCAATTGTGAGGAAGTACTGATGGGTGTGTCGATTGGCTTGGCATCATCCATTTTGAATCTTTTTAGAAGCTCCCTTATATATTTCTGCTGACTTATCATGATGCCATTTGGGACCTGCTTCACTTGTAATCCCAAAAAGAAGTTTAGTTCTCCAATCATGCTCATTTTAAATTCACTTTCCATGAGCTTGGTAAATTCTTCACAAAGAGAGTCAAGAGTAACTCTAAATATAATGTCATCCACATAGATTTGAACAATAAGCAAGTTCTTTCCCCTAGATTTCAAAAATAGAGTGTTATTAATTCTTCCTCGCTTGAAACTATTTTTCAACTGAAAAGTTGACAATCTTTCATATCATTCCCTGGGAGCCAGCTTCAACCTATAAAGGGATTTGTCCAATTTGAACACATGATGAGGATGGTCAATGTCCTCAAAGTCAGGGGGCGGGTGCTTGACATAAACTTCTTCTTTTAGATAACCATTTATGAATGCACTCTTTACATCCATTTGGAATAGTGTAAACTCTATGAAGGAAGCAAAGGCAATGGGAATTATAATAGCCTCCATCTTTTCTATAGGGGTAAAGGTTTCATCATAATCAATATCTTCTTCTTGATTATACTCTTGAACAACCAACCTTGCTTTATTCCTTGTAGTGTTTCACATTTTGTCCAACTTGTTTCCGAAAACTCACCTTCTCGCTATGACAGTTCTGTCAGCAGGTTTAAGGACCAAGTATCATACCTTGTTTCTCTTAAACTGATGAAGTTCTTCTTGCATAAAATTGACCTAATCTGCATCCTTGAGGGCTTCTTTGATATTCTTTGGCTCAATCTGGGATATAAAGGTTGAGAAGGAAAACATGTTTCTGGACTTGAACCTAGTCTTCATGCCTGACCCTAATGGGGAAGTTAGATTGTCTAGTGGATGAGATGATCTATGCTTCCAGTTTGCAATTTTGATGAATGATTGAACTTGACTAGGACCTGGTTCTTCTGCTGTCTTTTCCTTATGACATGCATTTGAATTCTTTTCTTGACTTACAGGTTCTGAAGTGCCTGTAGAAGGATAAGGTCCCTCATAACAATCTGATGGATTGACTCTTGAGTCTGTTTTAGTCTGATCAGCAACAATTTAACCATCCAGAACATCTCTATGAATTTGCATCAGTTCTTCAAGATCTGCCTCCATCATTCTTTCCTTACTGCTCAGATCGTCATGCTCATCAAATATCATGTGTACGCTCTCTTCAACACACTGTGTTCTTTTATTGAAGATTTTATAGGCCCTGCTGTTTGATAAGTATCCCAAAAAGATACCTTTATCGCTCTTAGAATCAAACTTTCCCAAGACCTCTTTCCCATTATTCAAAATGAAATATTTGCGTCCAAATGCCCGTAAGTAGTTTAGCTTGGGTTTCTTTTGGCTTAGCAGATCATAAGTGTTTTTTTCAAGCAGGGCCCTAATCAAATATATATTCAGCACATAACAAGCAGTGTTTACCGCTTCAGCCTAGAAACTTTTTTCAAACTTTCTATCAATAAACTTAGTTTGAGCAATGTCCACCAAGGTTCTGTTTTTCCTTTCAACTACCCCATTTTGCTGAGGTGTTCTAGGAGCGGAGATGTTGTGACTGATGCCATGTTCACAAAAAAATTCATCAACCTTAGCATTTTCAAACCTAGTCCCATGGTATGATATTATAGCCATAATCTTGCAGTTTAGCTTAAGTTGGATTTGCTTCGCAAAGGAAACAAAGGTTGGAAAGGTTTCATCCTTTGTACTCAAGAACATTACCCATGTGAACCTAGAGAAATCATCTACTATGACAAAGATGTACCTTTTCTTGCATTTGTTAGGAATATTTACTGGCCCACACAGATCCATATGGAGTAGTTCAAGAGGTCTGGAGGTGCTAACTTCCTTCTTTGGCTTGAAGGACCTGACATGTTTTCCTTGAGCACAAGAGTTACACACTTTCCCTTCTGAAAATTTTACCTTGGGTAGACCATGGACCATGTCCTTGAAGACCAACTTTGTCATGCCCCGAGGTTACCCTCTAGACGTAATAGAGGACTCGGGACCACAAGGATCCCAAGCTAACCCTTGGTCATAGCATTCTCAAGCAACGTAAAGAAAGCATAGCGGAATCATCATTAGGAAATCTAAACATGAAGACATATCATAAATAGAGAGTCAAATAGGAAATCCAACTCGAAGATCATCCCATAACATCTATGTCTGAAAGCCTCTAAAACTAGCATAATAAGTTGATGGGACAATACCCCAACTAACTCGACAATCTCGAAGAAACGGGAACATAAAGCTAAAGTAGAGTCTAGTCCTTGAACTATGAGGGCTCACAAAGCTGACTGAGAGTGGCCGGGATCTCTAGCCACGAATCTATGAAGGGACACCTGAATCTGCATCATCAAAGGATGCAGCGCAATATGCGTTAGTACTATGGAATGTACTAAGTATATGAGCAATGCATGAACATGATGAAAACATGCTAAGTATACTTACGTAACTGAAATCATGCTTTTAAAGATAAAACTAAGCGCAATGACTCTAAACTTACTATAAGCTGAAACATAATCATAAGTAATAAGTCTGAAATCTGAATAAGAGTCAAATGCAAGTTTTAAGCATAAACTATTTTCTGTGGGAGGTTCTCTAACCGACATAGACCATGCGAGCTACATGGAATTTGATGTATCCACCCTATCGAGAGGACCCAATATACCTTGCCAGGGTATAAAGGCATTACTGTGGCATGATCACTAAATACTGATGCCCAACAGAGGGGACTTAATACCTATGGAGGCACGTAGTTCTGGGACTAAGGGTACTCTCACCCAGTCTAACTTAGTGCTAAATACTACTCCAAAAAACATATATATAGCTCATATAATACCGATAACATATCTGATGTCAAAGCTATTTAAAACCAATGACATATCTGATGTCAAAGCTGTTCATAACTGGTGACATATCTGATGCCAAAACTGTTTGTAAACTGGTGACATATCTGATGCCAAAACTGTTTGAAAAGCAATAAGACATATCTGATGCCATGCAATTCAATTCGTACATATATAGACTTAGCATATCCATAATTCAAAATATGCTTTTCTTGCTAAATTCATACTTAAAGAATTAGGCATGCAATTTCATAAATACATAGAGGCCATGATATCTAATCATGCCAACTTTCTTTTGAAAACATGCAAATTCATAGTTTCATGCTAGAAATCAAACTTTCATGCTTGGGCCTTTAAAACCAATAAGAGAATCATAATCAAATCATGAGTAATCAATAGAAAACCATGAATTAAAACATAGAAGCTGATTTCATAAACTTTCCCCAAATTTTAGATCAAAACCCTAATTTTGTAAGTTCATAATTCAACATACGAATTGGGAATTTTGGGCACAAGGGTGAAATGAACCCATTGTTAAAGACCCACATACCTTGGGTGAAGATAACCCACTTCAATGGAAAAGACTTAGGAGACTTGACTTGGAACTTGGAGACTTGAAGCTTGAGAGGAACTTTTCTCTTTTGGGTGAAGAATGAGGAACTTAGGAGAGACTTAAGATAATATGGGTGAAAACCCTACTAGAAATTGTCAAAACGACTTCACTTAGTAGTTAAAAGAGTGGGAAATGACTAAAATACCCCTGGGAATTAATTGGGAAAAAGCTGGAAAAATAGTCAACTTCAGTGACCATGACTTAGTCTATGAGTCATGGTCTGGATGACGGATCGTGGTTTCAATTCGTAGAACCAGGCTAGGAAAATCATGTTGCAGATCCATTTCTATGGGTCAACAGGATGGACTCGTAGAATGAATGACGAATCATTATTAGGAGTCATCATCTGGGGTTTCAGCTGGCTCTTGGTCAAACCACGACTCAAGACTACATCCGTCGTCCAAATGACGAGTCGTAGACTTGACTCGTAATTCCTGGAGAGGGACTTGGGAAAATTAGTCCTCTGAAGACCTTCCAAGAGTCAACAGGATAGACCCTTCATTCAAATGACGAGTCCTCATTTGACTCGTGGTTCCTGGGAATATCGACCAGTCCACAAGTCAAGTTCCATGAGTGGAACTATGACTCATAAAATGAAATATGGTCCGTAGAACCCACTCGTGGTTCTCAGACCAGAGGCTGACCTACAGGAGACTAACCACAGATCCATTCCACGATTCGTGGTTCAAACCACGGTTCGTGGTTTGGGCCCGTAATTCCTGAGATCATGAAATTTTTTGAAGTTTTAACTTGCATAGCTGGATACGTTTCCGGGGTGTTACAATATCCCCCCCTTGGGATCATTCGTCCTCAAATGAAGACTAAACAAGGAAAATTGAGGAGAAAAACATCCCAACCAAACATCAAAACATGGAAATCGTAGAGTAAACATAAAACCTGAACTTTTCAACTTGAAAACATGATAAACTAACTTCATAAAACATGGGTGCATGATAAAATCATGAGAGGAACTGATGGAATAGAATCAGAGGGACATACTAAGGAGGAAACTAGTACCTCAAGCTGGAACTGAATCAGAAAGAAAAATATGAGGATATTTGGCCTTCATGGCCTCCTCCGCTTCCGAAGTATCACCTTCTATAAGCTGATTCCTCCATAGGACTTTCACCAAAGTGACTTGTTTGTTTCTCAACCTCCGAATCTGACGATCAAGGATCTCCACGGGAACCTCCTCATAGGTGAGACTATCCTTCACACCCACATCTTCCAAAGGAACAATCAATGTAGGATCACCAACACACTTCTTCAACAAGGAAACATGAAAAACTGGATGAACTGCTTCCAACTCCGTTGGCAACTCCAACTCATAAGCAACACTACCAACTCTCCTCGAAATCTATTAAGGACCTACAAAACGAGGACTAAGCTTTCCTTTCTTGCCAAACCTCATCACACCCTTCATGGGTGAAACCTTAAGGAAAACCCAATCATCAACTTCAAATTCCAACTCCCTTCTCCTCACATCCGCATAAGATTTTTGTCGACTCTGAGCGGTCTTCAACCTCTCCCGAATAAGATGAACCTTCTCCATGGTCTCATGCACAGAATCTAGACCAATCAAGGCTACCTCACCAACCTCGAACCAACCAATAGGAGATCTACCCCTTCGGCCATAAAGTGCCTCATATGGAGCCATATGGATGCTAGAGTGAAAGCTGTTGTTGTAGGCAAACTCGATAAGAGGTAAGTGATCATCCCAATTACCTTTGAAATAGATCACCAAGCTCTCAACATATCCTCCAAGTTCTGAATAGTATGCTCTGCCTACCCGTCTGTCTGAGGATGAAAAGCTGTGCTAAGCTTCACCTTGGTACCAAGACCTTTCTGAAACGACTTCCAAAATTGACATGTAAACAGAGGGCCTTTATTAGAAATGATAGACAAAGGAACACCATGCAATTGGAATATCTCCCGTATGTAGAGTCTGGCATAATCATCCGCTGTATCCGTAGTCCTAACAGCCAAAAAATGGGATGACTTGGTCATCCGGTCAATGATTACCCAAATGGAATCATGTTGCATTCGAGTACGAGGTAAACCCGTAATAAAGTCCATATTGATTGCTTCCTATTTCCAAGTGGGAAGGTCAATATATTGAAGCATACCACCTGGCCGTTGATGTTCCAACTTTACCTGTTGACAGTTGGGACACTTAGCCATGAACCTGACTATGTCCTTATTCATACCATTCCACTAAAAGACTTCTCGTAGATCACGGTACATCTTAGTGGCACCAGGATGAATGTAGTATCTAGAACTGTGGGCCTCGGAAAAAATCTGCTGTCTCAACCCATCAACATCTGGAAAACATAAGTGACCTTGATAACGAAGCACACCATCTCCCCCTTGGGAGAAAAGCTCAACCCTTTGCTGACGAACTGTACCCTTAAGCATAAGTAGAACGGGATCTTGGTCTTGCTTGGCTTTCACCTCAACCACCAAGGATGATTCGGTACCATTAGTCACAATCACACCACCTTCGGTCGAGTCAATAAGGTGAACTCCAAACCGAGCAAGCCTATGAACTTCATTGACCAATTACTTCTTTTCCTCTTCAATAGAAGTTACACTTCCCATGGACAACCTACTCAAAGCATCCACCACAACATTGGACTTGCCCGGATGGTAAAGCACACTTATATCATAATCTTTAAGGAGCTCAAGCCACCTCCTTTGTCACAAATTCAATTCCTTTTGAGTGAACACATATTGAAGACTCTTATGATCGGTGAATACATCCACATGCACACCATACAAGTAATGCCTCTAAATCTTCAAGGCAAAGACCACGACCGCTAACTCAAGATCATGAGTAGGATAGTTCTTCTCATGAGTCTTAAGCTGTCTAGAGGCATAGGCAATCACCTTACCATGCTGCATCAAAACACAACCCAAACCAATTCGAGAAGCATCACAATACACAACAACATCATCTAAGCCCTCGGGTTGAGCTAACACTGGAGCGGTGGTCAATCTAGTCTTCAATTCCTGAAAGTTCTTCTCACACAAGTCGAACCACTGGAATTTCACCTTCTTTTGAGTCAATCGGGTCAAAGAGGAAGCAATGGAAGAAAAACCTTCCACAAACCTCCTGTAGTAACCAGCCAAACCCAAAGAGCTTCTAATATCAGATGGAGAAGTAGGTCTAGGCCAATTCTTTACTGCCTCTATCTTTTGAGAATCAACCCGAATACCATCTTTAGTCACAATATGACCAGAAAAGAAACAGACTGCATCCAAAACTCACACTTGCTAAACTTAGCAAACAACTGTCTATCCTTGAGAGTTTGCAACACAACCCTCATGTGATCCACATGCTCCTCCTCACTCCGAGAGTAGATGAGGATATCATCAATGAAAACAATCACAAACATATCCAAATACTGTTTGAACACACGGTTCATCAAATTTATAAAAGCTGCAGGAGCATTCGTTAGACCAAAAGACATCACAATAAATTCATAATGACCATACGGAGTCCTGAAGGATGTCTTCAGGCTATCACATTCCTGAACTCGAAGTTTATGATAATCAGATCTAAGGTCGATTTTGAAGAAGAAACTAGCACCCTGAAGCTGATCGAACAAGTCATCAATCCTAGGAATGGGATAAGAAACTAGCACCCTGAAGCTGATCGAACAAGTCATCAATCCTAGGAATGGGATACTTATTCTTGATTGTGACCTTGTTCAATTGGTGGTACTGAATACACATTCTAATAGATCCATCCTTCTTCCGAACAAACAAAACTGGGGCACCCAAAGGAGAGATACTGGGCCTGATGAAACCTTTATCGAGCTACTCCTTCAACTGATCTTTCAACTCTTTGAGTTTTGCGGGGGCATTTCTATAGGGAGGAATAGAGATAGGATTTGTATTCGGAAGAATATCTATCCTAAAGTTGATTTCTCGCTTGGGAGGGACTCCGGGCAAATCATTGGGAAACACTTCTGGTAATTCGTTCACAACAGGAATAAACTGAATAGTCAGGGTCTCGGACTCCGTGTCCACAACCCAAACTATATGGTAGACATAGCCTTTAGAAATTATCTTCCTAGCCTTAAGATAAGATATAAAATGACCTTTCGAAGACGAGGGACTACCTTGCCATTCTAGGACAGGTTCATTAGGAAACTTGAAACTAACCACACAAGTGCGACAATCAACTGAGGCATAACATGCATACAACCAGTCCATACCAGGAATAATATCAAAATCAGTCATCTCCAACTCTACTAGATCCGCTGAAGTGACTCTATGAAGGACTGAGATAGGGCAATCTCGATAGAATCTTTCGGCTAGGACTGACTCACAAGCAGGAGTAGAAACATGAAAGGATTCTGAAAGCATTTTAGGATGGACCTCGAACTTACAAGCCACATAAGGTGTTACAAAAGATAAGGAGGCACGGGGATCCAACAAGGCATACACATCAAGAGAGAAGACTTTCAACATACCAGTAACCACATCTGGAGAACTCTCCTGATCCTGGCTGGAGGACATAGCATAAAGACGATTCTGGCACTAACCACCAGAACTAAAAGCTGCGCCTTGTGGGGATGGTCTACCACCTGAAGCTGCTGGGGTAGACTGAGTCCTACCTCCCTTTCCCTTTCTAGCCGAAGGGCAATCTTTGACACAGTGACCAACCTGGCCACAACTAAAATTACCCTCCCTACCAGCCAAACACTCACCGAGGTGACTCTTCCCACACCTTGTACAAACGGGGAAAGAAGACCCCTTTGCACCACCACTCTGAGAATAAGAACCTACACCTCTACTGGACTGATCATGGCGGGGCCTGGAGGCCTGAGAAGGAGTACTGGCATAAGAATGAACAGGACCTGATAACTTCTTCTGGAAAGAAGAGCGATGTCCACCTCCAGACCTGTGATGACCAAAACCTGGCCCCTCGGATCAAACCCTCTTGTTCTCCCTTGCCATCTCCCTAAGCTTGTCACCCACAATATGATGGGCATGAGTCATAAGTCAGGAAATGTTCATATCACTCAACAATGAAGCAGACTTGAACTCTTTCTTCACCACATCAGAAAGCCTATATATGAACTTACTCATTTGATCATGCGATTCCGCTACCATAGAGGGAGCATATCTAGACAACTGAGTGAACTTCAAACTATACTCTTGCACCGACATCGAACCCTGTCTCAAGTTCACAAATTCCTCCACCTTCGCTTGTCTCAACTCACGGGGAAAGAACCTATCAAGAAAGGCTCTCTCAAAACACTCCCAAGTCGTGGGGATCGCATCCCTCACCCTAGCTTCCTTCCATTGCGTGAACCAAATATGAGCCACATCTTTGAGTTGATAGGATGCAAGCTCAACACAATCAACCCCAACCACTTGCATAACCTCAAGGATATTCTTCACTTAATCAATAAAGTTGAGCGGGTCCTCATTTACTTTCGAACCCCAAAACTCCAGCGGGTTCATACGGATGAAGTCATGAACTCGGGCCGCTACCCCTCCTTGAGGATGGATGGAGGCAGGAGCCGGCTGATTGGACTGAGTAGCCAAAGTCTGGGCTAGAAAGTGAATGACATTCCTCATTATTCGTGACATTGGGAACCATATTTCGAGCGGCTCGGGGAGGCATAGCACGTCGATGAGGCATAGTCTAAAACACATAAGATGAGGATTATAAGAACATTAAAGTTAAGCTCTATCGCACGACGTGATCATGATATAAGTGACGTTTTCCTAAGACATCCATAGCTTCCCTCTCACATGTGTGGCGCACTTCACACATATGAAAAAGACTCTACTCGATGTGGCTTTCAGACATCCTAGGACTCTTGAACCTGAGGCTCTGATACCAAGTTTGTCACGCCCCAAGGTATCCCCTAGACGTAACATGGGACTTAGGACCACAAGGATCCCAAGCTAACCCTTGGTCATAGCATTTTGAAGCAACGTAAAAGAAAGCATAGTGGAAGTATCATAAGGAAATCTAAAACAGGAAGACATATCATAAATAGAGAGTCAAATAGTAAATCCAACTCGAAGATCATCCCATAACATCTATGTCTGAAAGCCTCTAAAACTATTATAATAAGTTGATGGGACAATACCCCAACTAACTCGACAATCTTGAAGAAATGGGAACATAAAGCTAAAGTAGAGTCTAGTCCTCAAACTATGAGGTCTCACCAAGCTGACTGAGAGTGGCCGGGATCTCTAGCCACGAATCTGTAAAGGGACACCTGAATTTGCATCCTCAAAGAATGCAGCGCAATATGTGTTAGTACTATGGAATGTACTAAGTATATGATCAATGCATGAACATGATGAAAACATGCTAAGTATACTTAAATAACTGAAATCATGTTTTTAAAGATAAAACTGAGCGCAATGACTCTAAACTTACTATAAGCTGAAACATAATCATAAGTAATAAGTCTGAAATCTGAATAAGAGTCAAATGCAAGTTTTAAAAGCATAAACTATTTTCTGTGAGAGGTTCTCTAACCGACATAGACCATGTGAGCTACATGGAATTCGATGTATCCGCCCCATCGAGAGGATCCAATATACCTTGCCAGGGTATAAAGGCATAACTGTGGCATGATCACTAAATACTGAGGTCAACAGAGGGGACTTAATACCTACGGAGGCACGTAGTTCTGGGACTAAGGGTACTCTCACCCAATCCAACTTTGTGCTAAATACTACTCCCAAAATATACATATAACTCATAAGTATCGATGACATATCTGATGTCAAAGCTATTAAAACCAATGACATATCTGATGTCAAAGCTGTTCATAACTGGTGACATATCTGATGCTAAAACTGTTTGTAAACTGGTGACATATCTGATGCCAAAACTGTTTGAAAAGCAATAAGACATACCTGATGCCATGCAATTCAAATTCGTACATATAAAGACGTAGCATAGCCATAATTCAAAACATGCTTTTCTTGCTAAATTCATACTTAAAGAATTAGGCATGCAATTTCATAAATACATAGAGGCCACGATATCTAATCATGCCAACTTTCTTTTGAAAACATGCAAATTCATAGTTTCATGCTAGAAATCAACTTTCATGCTTGGGCCTTTAAAACTAATAAGATAATCATAATCAAATCATGAGTAATCAATAGAAAACCATGAATTAAAACATAGAAGCTGATTTCATAAACTTTCCCCAAATTTTAGATCAAAACCCTAATTTCATAAGTTCATAATTCAACATAAGAATTGGGGATTTTGGGCACAAGGGTGAAAGGAACCCATTGTTAAAGACCCACATACCTTGGGTGAAGATAACTCACTTCAATGGAAAAGACTTAGGAGACTTGAATTGGAACTTGGAGAATTGAAGCTTGAGAGGAACTTTTCTCTTTTGGGTGAAGAATGAGGAACTTAAGAGAGACTTAGGGTAATATGGGTGAAAACTTTACTAGAAATAGTCAAAACGACTTCACTTAGTAGTTAAAAGGGTGGGAAATGACTAAAATACCCTTGAAAATTAATTGGGAAAAAGCTGGAAAAATAGTCAACTTCAGTGACCATGACTTAGTCTATGAGTCGTGGTCTGGATGACGGATCGTGGTTTCAATTCGTAGAACCAGGCTAGGAAAATCATGCTGCAGATCCATTTCTACAGGTCAACAGGACGGACCCATAGAATGAATAATGGATCGTCATTACGAGTCGTCATCTGGGGTTTCAGCTGGCTCTTGGTCAAACCGTGACTCAAGACTATGACCCGTCATCCAAATGACGAGTAGTAGACTTGACTCGTAATTCCTCGAGGGGGACCTGGCAAAATCAGTCCTCGAAGACCTTCCACGAGTCAACAGGACAGACCCATCATTCAAACGACGAGTCATCATTTGACTCGTGGTTCCTGGGAATACCGATCAGTCCACAGGTCAAGTTCCACGAGTGGAACTATGACCATAGAATGAACTACGGTCCGTAGAACCCACTCGTGGTTATTAGACCAGAGGCTGACCTGCAGGTGACAAACCACAGATCCATTCCACGATTCGTGGTTCAAACCACGGTCTATGGTTTGGGCCCGTAATTCCTGAGATCATGAAATTTTCTGAAGTTTTAATTTAGATAGCTGGATACATTTCCGAGGTGTTACAAACTTGTTGATAAGTGAGGGACTCACATGGCCCAGTCTTCTATGCCACATGTGAAGTCACTTCCAGGAAATGTGTCAAGATCTGCTACATACACATTCTTACATCTTTTTGCAACTAAGATGATCTTCCCATATTTGAGATCGGTTACAGTGCAACAAGTAGAAAGAAATTTGATTTTATTACCATTGTCACATATCTGAGATACACTGAGCAGGCTGTACTTGAGACCATTTACATAGTACACGTTTTCTATGGCGTGAGCAAGAGATTTTCCAATTTTTCCAACTCCAAGAATATAACCCTTCTTCCCATTTCCAAAGGAGATACCTTCCTCTTGAAAAGCCTTGAGTGAGAGAAAACTCTCCATACATGTCACGACCCAACCCGTCGTGAGTGACACCCATCCGAAATCCCCCGGATGAGCGAATCAATATCAACCCAACATTTAGTAAAGTCTAACAGCTCAAAACCAGTTTGCATTAAAGATAAACTATCATTTACATCTAAACCCAAAATACTAACAATACTCTGCGGAATTTACCCCTAGAATATGAAAGTCATCATACCAAAATAATCTACCAAAAGTCTAGAACGAGGATGCAACCTCAAAAGAAAAGCAAGAGTTTAAGTCTGAAATAATTGGACTATAACTAATTGGAAGAGAATAAGGTAGCTGACAGAAGCAACTCACCCTTGAAGTCTGGAATTGCTGGGACTAGATATGAGGTCGCGTAGGAGCCGCCAAAAGATGTCCTGTACTCATAAAAAGAAAACAAGTGCAGAATCAGTACACAAACACCGTGTACTGGTAGGATCATCTGCCAGCTCCAACAAATAATATAAATATAATAAATCAAAACTGAGTAAAGTATCACAAACATGAAGCAACAACGAGTACCATATTTTCAGGCTCTCAGCGTACCTTCTAACTTATCAACCACATGAAACAGATTCAACAATCAGTTAACAAGGAATAATAATCAAGATATTTACCCTTTTACATTACCCGGACCAACTACGTATCCCTAGATTAACACCTAGTGTTAACATGCAATGCTCGGTCTACCCCAGGACCATCCCCATATTTTAGTGTAACAGCCCGGCCTCTCAAGGACCAATAAAATAAATCACAAATTCAGCAATTAACTCGGTCCACTCATGGAACCTTCGACAAACACAATTAACAATGCCAATTAAACCCGTACCAGGCGTGGTATCTAAGCCAACCAATATAGAACCTATACCAGACGTGGTACCCAAGCCAACTGTTAGTATCTCGTACTAGGTGTAGTATCCAAACCGACCAAATATCACACAAGCCAATAGTCAATACTTATATGAACATGAAACACCCTTGTAAAACCAACAAGCAATAATCAAGTTCATTTCATATCAGTGACACCCCAAATACTTGGACATTCATAATTTCCTTTCCTAATCATGAAAGCACATACATTACTAATATTTAGTTACATGTATATACGTTTTATTTTGAAACACAATAACATCACCTACCTTGAATAACTCGAAAGCTCTACTGGACCAGAACCTTCCCGTTTCCCAAAGCCTTTTCTTGTTCTTGGTCCAAAAATGATTACAAGATATACTAAAATCAGTACACATGGCCTAATAATTACCTGAATTATACTCAAATCCAAATCCCCAGGCCAACCTATGATCATTCCACCCATCCCAAGGCTTTTCCACCATTAATTCACCTAAATCTATCATTTTTATGGACACATTAGGCGAATTATGGTGAATAGATCATAACCCAACAATAATATTCAAGACCCAAGAACTTCCACACCCTAGAACCCCCCTTTTCTCCGAATTCTACCATTACTAGGTCAATCCAAACCTTTCCCCAAGCCTGTAACTGTCGATTCTACTAATCGGGAATTGAAGTACTAGTGTAGGGGAGTGAAATCCTTAACTTTAGGATGAAATTTGGTGAAAATCTGACTTGAAATTGCCCAAATCGCCTCTGCCCTTCTCCAAAATGTTCTTAAGGAAAAATTGATTGTTTTGGAGAAGTTTCTGCATTAATCCTGACTCATTCCATTATAGCGGTCCATACACCACTGTAGCGGCATCACCATAGCAGAATCGACCGCTATGGCAGTGCTGACCGACGTTGACTTCCACTATAGCGAGAATTTCTCTGCTACAACGGTAGCCACTGTAATGCAGTGTTAACCGCTATAGCAATTGACGCAGGATAGAAACTCAGAAAATTCCCCAAAAGTACTCATTTTACAACACACCTTAAATCTTGACATTCTGGAACAACCCCTTCACGTCAACCTTGATATCGGGAGTTCTACTCGCCCAAATTCACTTTTAAAAAGTCCCGCGGACTCCTTAAGGTCTTAGATAATGGAAAAATTAGCTCGACCTAAGATATTTTACCCAATCCTTTCTCGGATTTCTCTAGACCATACCTAGCTCAAAATCCATCCGAGACTAGCCTTGCCTAAAATTTCCAACTCCTAAACCCAAAAGTTTTCTAACCCAAAACTTGGCATGAAAGGTTTATCCATAACAATAGACTCGATCGTTAGAACATATATCAATTTACACATCGTTTATCCTCGAATGATCAAACCTGAAAAAGACTATTTAAAAGAGAGAAAGTGTAGTACCTGAATCCTCAAACAAGTGAGAGTACTTGTTCCACATGTCCTTCTCGGTTTCTCAAGTGGCTTTCCCAAGCATATGATGCTTTTATTGAACCTTTACTGACCTGATATCCTTTGTCCTCAATTTATAGACATCCCAATCAAATATCATAACTGGCTCCTCTTCATATTGAAGATCCTTGTCTAGCAACATGGAATCCCATTTGATAATGTATCCTCCATCTCCATGGTATCACTTTAGCATGGATACATGGAAAACTAGATGGACTCCGAATAAACTGGGTGGTAGTGCTAATTGTAAGCCACTAGCCCTACAATCTTGAGAACCTTGAATAAACTGATATACCGAGGGCTGAGCTTTCCCTTCTTGCCAAATTACATAACCCCCTTCATTAGTGAAACCTTCAATAACACCTGTTCACAAACTTGAAAATCCAGGTCCCTTACCTTGTGATCTGCTTACTCCTTCTGCCTGCTAGCAACTTGGTCTGAATCCCCCTCACTTTTTCCTGAGCTTCCCTCACCAAGTCCACACACAAAGGTTTCACATCACCTGCCTCAAACCACCCTATGGGTGATCTACATCCCCTCCCATACAGTGCCTCGAATGGTGCGATATCGATATTGGAGTGGTAGCTGTTGTTGTATGAGAACTCACACAATGGCAAAACCTGGTCCCAATGACCCCCAAAGCCGATCACACATGCTCTAAGCATGTCTTCCAATACCTGAATTGTCCTCTCTGACTGACCATCTATCTGAGGATGAAATGCCATGCTGAAAGTGAGTTGAGTGCCTAACTCTTCATGCAACTTACCCCAGAACTAGGAAGTAAACTGCGTACCCCTGTCTGAAATGATTTCAACCCATGCAGTCTTATAATCTCCTTAATATAGATCTTAGCCAGTTGTTTCGAATTATAATCCACCCTAACCATAATAATGTCATGCCCCAAGGCTACCCCCTAGATGTAATACAGTGCTCAGTGTCATAAGTGACCTCAAGATAACCCATCGCATGGCATATCTATAAAATTTCAAGTAAAAAGCATATACTGTGTGGAAGCTAAAAAATAGTTTAATATCTGAAGTGGGAAAAGCCCAAAACATGTCTGAAAATAAAAAATATAAAGAGTATAGTGATGATTGAAAACAACACTAACAACTCAAACTAAATTTAGTCTATGTTTGACAACCTCTAACTGATACGAGTTGCTGGGACATGCCCCTAGCTAAACTCTAATAATCTAAAAACTGAAATAAGTAGACTGAAAGTACAGCATGTCTATCATCCTCGAACTATGAGGACTCACCACTGAAGCTGTTGAGTAGGATTGGAAGTCAATCTAAGCGCGGGCTGGATGCTGAGCGCCTGAACCTACATCATAAAATGATGAAGTATAAAAGTATGCGTCAGTACTTTGAATGTACTAAGCATGCGGGATATGGGCTAAGTTGAACAATATAATAACTAAACATGGAAATATATATATAAACTGAAGCATAAACTGAAAGCTAAGCTAGATACAATGACCAAGTACTAACATGAATATAATATGCTGAACTGAATACTGAAACAGATACTAAGTACATAGTCAATGCAATATGAGTCTAACTGTGGGAGATACTATTAACCGACATACCCCAAGCTGAGATAACTATGGGGCCAACCTGTAACCCTAGATGAAAGGATGTTCATACCTTTCCAAGGGTATGAACAAGTCTGACGTGGATCCACTAAGTGATGTCCACAAGGGACAAAGGTGTGCAACCTAACCTAACAGCTGACCTCTCTTTACACCTATAGTGGCGCCGTAGTTTTGGGATTTGGGGACTTCTACTAAAGGTCTTAGCCTAATCTGATAGCTGAGCCTTCATCCCGTCATTCGTTCGGTACTAAGTCTACTCCCAATGGAAATTTAAGCAAAGAAATACAAACTGAAACACTGGATAGCTCAAATACTGACAATAATATGAGAATGCACACAAACACATATATATATATACTGAAACTGATGGCATTATAATATTGAAACATGATCATCTAAATTGTATGCCTAGCAAGCATAATTTATGAGTGAAATTTAGACATGTTAGGGTTTCTGAGTCCTGAACCTGTGACTATACTAACTCTCCAAGAAACATGAAATAGACATCAACATAAGCAGTAAAATCTGAATTATAATGAATCCCTAAAATTTAGGAACCCTAGGTCTGAACAAATCCATAGAAATCTGAAGAACTGGCTGAAACTAGGGACTTAATAGGTGAAAGGAACCCATTGATGAAATCCCACATACCTAGAGAAGAAACTACGAAGAAATCCCTTTGGATTTTTGGGGCTGAACTTGAAGAAGACCTCTGCCTGTTCTTGAGAGAAAACAATCGACTCTTTCTCTTCTTTTCTTTCTAAGTCTGATGATTTTTAGGTGAATAGTGGTTTTAGTTTGTTTTTGACTAATTAATTAGGCTTAGAGTAGTCAAAATGATGTACTTAAGCATTAAAAGAGGTAGAAAAATTTCGAAATGCCCTCGGGAATATTTAAAAGAAAACTTCTAAAATTCGCGACTCAGGTTTCATGGATGGGTTCCACAACTCGTGAAAACTTCCACGGCTCGTGGAACCCTGTCGTGGTTCCTGGAAATTTTGTCTAGCTGCAAGTTTGAGTCCCATGACTAGGGTTCATGACCCGTGGAACCTTCCACGGTCCGTAGAACCCAATCGTGGTTCTCAGAGAAATGGCTGGCCTCATGTCTTGTTCCACAACTTGGGTTCACGACCCGTGGAACCTTCCATGGTCCGTAGAACCTAATCGTGGTTCTCATAAAATTCTTCAGGTCTCTGATCACCTTCCACGGGTCCAGTCCACAACTCGTAGAAAGTTCCATGGGTCGTGGATTCAACTCGTGATTCCGGCTGACAGTTGGAAAAATTATTTTTCTTCTGGTTTTCTGAGTTAGGTATGGGCTTGGAAGTTCTGGGGTGTTACAATATCTCCCCCTTAGGATCATTCATCCTCGAATGAAGACTAAACAAGCTGAGTTTGTAGGGAAAGAGCTACACTCCCTACCAAAATGAGTACTAGAAACTAATATCTAACCAAACTGAGTCCCATGAGTATGCAAATATGCTGAACTAAAAGAATACCTGAGGGGACATGATACTGAATTTGAAGTACATGAGAGTAAAATTAGAAACTGGAGAAGAACTATTACCTCAAGCTGAAACTGAATTGGAGGGAAAAAGGTGAGGATACTTGGCTATCATAGGTGCTTCTGCTTCCCAAGCAGCTCCCTCTACGGACTGATTCCTCCACAAAACCTTTACTGAAGCGACTTCCTTATTTCTCAACGTACAAACCTGACGGTCAATAATATCAACTGGAACCTCCTCATAGGTGAGGCTATCCTTCACAACCATACTCTCTAAAGGTACTATCGATGCCGGATCACTCACACACTTCTTCAACAAGGAAATGTGAAAGACTGGATGAACCGCTGCTAGTTCTGCTGGCAGCTCTAACTCTTAAGCCACATTACCAATCCTTTTCAGGATTCTGTAAGGACATATATATCTGGGACTGAGATTTCCTTTCTTTCCAAACCTCATCACCCCCTTCATGGGTGACACTTTTAGGAAGACCCAATCATCAATCTCAAACTCTAAGTCCCTTCTCCTCACATCTGCATAGGACTTTTGATAACTCTAAGCTATTTTTAATCTCTTTCTGATGAGCTAAACTTTCTCCATAGCCTCATGAACCTAATCTGGCCCAATCAAGGCTGCTTCACGTACTTTAAACCAATTAACCATAGACCTACATCTACGCCTATAGAATGCTTCATAAGGGGCCATCTGAATACTGGAGTGGAAACTATTATTATAGGCGAACTCTATGAGAGGTAGGTGATCATCCCAACTACCCTTGAAATCGATCACGCAAGCTCTCAACATGTCCTCTAAGGTCTGAATGGTATTCTCTGCCTGACCATCCATCTACAGATGAAATGCTGTACTGAGATTCACCTGAGTACCAAGACCTTTCTGAAATGATCTCCATAAATGAGATGTAAACTGAGGACCCATATCTGAGATGATAGACAAGGGAACCCCATGTAACCTGACTATCTCGCTAATGTAGAGCTTGGCATAGTCCTCCACTGAATCGTAGTCTTGACAGCAAAGAAGTGAGCTGACTTAGTGACTCTGTCCACTATCACCCAAATAGAGTTATACTGTCTGCGAGTACGGGGTAAACCCGTAATGAAATCCATGTTGATCACTTCACACTTCCAAGTAGGAATGCTAATGTCCTGAGTCACACCTCCTAGCTTTTGATGTTCTACCTTCACCTGCTGACAGTTGGGACACTTAGCCACAAAATCTGCGATGTCCCTTTTCATGCCGTTCCACCAATAGACTTCCCGTAGATCACGGTACATCTTAGTGGCACCCGAATGAATAGAATATCTAGAATTATAGGATTCTATAAGGATCTGGTGCCTTAATTCTCCCACATTAGGAACACATAAGAGACCTTGGTAATGAAGCATACCATCTCCCCTTTGGGAGAAAACCTCTACTCTCTTCTGAAGAACTGCACCTTTCACCTGAAGCAGTATGGGATCACTGTCATGTTTCTCTTTAACCTTCTCTACCAATGAAGATTTTGACCCATTCTGTACTATCACACCACCACCTGTCGTGTCCATGAGGAAAACTCCTAAGTGAGCAAGCCTATGAACATCCCTGGTGAATTCTTTCCTATCTTCCTCAACATGTGACACACTACCCATGGAAAATTTGCTGAGGGAATCAACCACTACATTGGCCTTACCCAGATGGTAGAGCACATTCATATCATAGTCTTTGAGGAACACAAACCATCTCCTCTGATAAAGATTCAACTCTTTTTGGGTGAACGCATACTGGAGGCTCTCATGGTCTGTGAATGCATCAACATGAACACCATATAAGTAGTGTCTCCAAATCTTTAGGGCAAACACAATAGTTGCAAGCTCAAGGTCATGAGTTGGATAGTTCTTCTAATGGACCTTAAGTTGTATAGAAGCATAAGCTACGATCTTACCCTGCTGCATCAAGACGCTACCTAGGCCGACCCTGGATGCATCACAATAAACCACATAATCTTCTGAACCCTCTGGTAGAGTCAAGACAGGAGTTGTAGTCAACCTGGTCTTCAGTTCTAAGAAGCTTTTCTCACACTCATCTGACCACTGAAACTTGACCTTTTTCTGCGTAAACCTGGTCAATGGGGCAACTATGGATGAAAATCCTTCCACAAAGCTCATGTAGTAATTGGCCAAACCCAAGAAACTTCTAATATCAGTCGGAGAGGTGGGTCTGGGCCAATGCTTTACTGCGTTAATTTTTTGAAAATCCACTCGGATCCCTTGGCTTGATGCCACATGGCCAAGGAAAGCGATAGACTATAACCATAATTCACATTTGCTGAACTTGGCGAATAGCTGATGATATTTGAGAGTTTGTAAAATAACTCTCAGATGAGTCGCATGCTCTTCCTTATTCCGAGAATAAACAAGGATATCATTAATAAAGACAATGACGAACAAGTCCAAATACTGTTTGAACACCCTTTTCATTAAGTCCATAAAAGATGCAGGAGCATTGGTTAGTCCAAAAGACATGACTATAAATTCATAGTAACCATACCGAGTCCTGAAGGCTATCTTCGGGATGTCACTATCTCTGATTCTGAGTTGATGATAGCTAGATCTGAGGTCTATCTTAAAAAGCAACTAGCACCCTGAAGTTGGTCGAACAAGTCATCAATCCTTAGGATGGAATATTTGTTCTTCATTGTGACTTTGTTCAACTAATGGTAGTTGATACACATCTTGAGAGAACTGTCTTTCTTACGCACGAATAATACTGGAGCACCCGATGAAGAGATGTTGGGTCTGATGAAGCCCTTATCTAGAAGGTCTTTCAACTGTTCTTTCAATTCCTTAAGCTCAGCTAGATCCATTCTGTAAAGAGGAATCAAAATAGGCTAGGTATCTGGAAGGAGATCTATTCCGAAGTCAATTTCCCTTTCAGGAGGAACTCCGGGAAGATCTTTTGGAAACACTTTTGGAAACTCGTTCACCACTGGTACTGTCTCAAGTGTTGGGGTCTTGGAGTTTGAATCCTTAACCTGAACAAGATGATATATATACCCTTTGGAAATCATTTTTCTGGCCTTAAGGTAAGAGATAAATCGACCTACAAGCACTGAGCTACTACCCTTCCATTCTAAGACTGGCTCGTTTGGAAACTGAAACTGAATGATCCTAGTTCTACAATTGACTGAGGCATAACTGGAATGTAACCAATCCATGCCTAGAATAATATCAAAATAAATTATTTCTAACTCTACAAGATCTACTGAGGTGACTTTTTAGGAAACTGTGACAGGGCAATTTCTATATACCCGTCTAGCTATAGTTGGGTCACCAATTAGAGTAGAGACTGAGAAGGGTTCTGGGAGAATTTCTGGACTGACCCTAAAATTTACTACTATATATGGAGTTACAAAAGAAAGCGTAGCCCCTGGATCTAATAATGCATAAATATCTAAATGGAAGACTTGTAAAGTACCCGTGACCACATCAGGAGAATCCTCCTGGTCCTGTCGAGCTTGAAGAGCATACAACCTGTTCTAGCACTCACCACCAACTATACCAAACAAGGCACCCTGCTGAGTAGGGCGACCTGCTGGATCTACTGCAGAGCTAGTCTGGTTCTGTGGGCGAACATCCTTACCCTTTTGAGAAGCTGCTGGACAATCTCTCATCATGTGGCCTGGCTTACCACACCCAAAGCAATTCCCACTACCTGCCATGCACTCACCCTGGTGGTTCCTACCACACTTCTTACATACTAGATAGGTCCACTCGATGCTCTATCCCATTGATCCTTCTTGAATTTAGCTATTGGGGAACTGGCAGAAGATTGAGCCAGAGCTGAATACTTCTAAAAAAAATAAGAGCGATTACCACCCTCTGACTTCTGCTGATAGTAGTTGAAATCACCTGTTCTGGATCTCTTACTGTCTCCTCCCCTCTCTTTAACTTTCTCTTTCTCAATCTGCTAGGTATAAGTAACCAATCTGGAGAAATCCATCTCCTTGATTGGCCTGGGAGTTTTCACTCCTTGACCATATCATCCGACACATCAGATACGAACTTGCTCATACGGGCTCTGGATTCAGCTACTATCGCTGGAGCATACTTGGATAGCTGTGTGAACTTGAGAGCATAATCCTTCACACTCATGTCATCCTATTTCAGATTAATGAATTCCTGGACCTTGGCCTCCCGGAGCTCAAGTGGGAAAAACCGGTCTAGAAAAGCAGTATTAAAAAGATTCCAACTCATCATACCTATATTAGTACCCTGAGACTCCTTCCACTGCTGGTACCAAGTGTAAGCCACTCCCTTTAACTGATAGGCGGCTAAATCTGTACTCTTGATTGGAGTGACACCTATTATCCCTGTTACCTTCTGGATGTCATCGAGGAACTCTTGCGGATCCTCCTCTGACTTTGACCCATGAAATTCCAGAGGGTTCATTTGAGTGAAGTCCTGAATTCTAGCTACAACATTATTAGTCTGAGGAAGGGCTGGCGCCACAGCCTGCTGATTGACCTGGGCGGTCATGTCCTGAGCAAGCACTTGGAAGGCAGCCCTGAATTTGGCATGCATGACTTGCTCATTCAATGGGTCTGTTGGAGCTGCTGGTGCTGGCTGATTTCTCCCATTAGCTCTTCTGGGAGGCATTTTCTGAAATGCGAAGGGCATGAGTTAGAAGGAGATTAAATAGAGTTTACACTTCATAGCATGAGCTGGAAAAGAAAGAAGGGAAGTTTTCTTTCTAATGATGTCTCATAGATCCTCCCCCATAAGTGTGGTGCGCTTCACACCCATGAAGAAAACTCTACTTGACGCGACTTTCAGACACCCTAGGACTCTTAAACCTGATCCTCTGATACCAAGTTTGTCACACCTCGAGGCTACCCCCTAGATGCAACACGGTGCTCAGTGTCACAAGTGACCTCAAGCTAACCCATGGCATGGTATATCTATAAAATTTCAACTTAAAAGCATTTACTGTGTGGAAGCTGAAAAAACAGTTTAATATCTAAAGTGGGAAAAGCCCAAAACATGTCTGAATATAAAATATATAAAGAGTATAGTGATAACTGAAAACAACACTAACAACTCAAGCTAAATCTAGTCTATGTCCGAAAGCCTCTAACTGATACGAGTTTCTAGGACATACCCCCAACTAACTCTAATAATCCAAAAACTGAAATAAGAAGACTGAAAGTAAAGCATGTCTATCATCCTCGAACTATGAGGACTCACCACTGAAGCTGCTGAGTCGGACTGGAAGTCGATCTAAGAGCGGTCTAGATGCTGAGTGCCTAAACCTACATCATAAAATGATGTAGCACAAAAGTATGCATAAGTACTTTGAATGTACTGAGCATGCACGATATGGGCTAAGCTGAACAACATAATAATTGAACATGGAAATATATATAAACTAAAGAATAAACTGAAAGCTAAGCTGGATACAATAACCAAGTACTAACATGAATATAATATGCTGAACTGAATACTGAAACAGATACTAAGTACATAGTCAATGCAATATGAGTCAAACTGTGGGAGATACTATTAACCGATATACTCCAAGATGAGCTAACTACGGGGCCAATTTGTAACCCTGGATGGAAGGGTGTTCATACCTTGCCAAGGGTATGAACAAGTCTGACATGGATCCACTAACTGATGTCCATAAGGGATAGAGGTGTGCAGCCTAACCTGACAGCTGACCCCTCTTTACACCTACAGTGGCGCCATAGTTTTGGGATTTGGGGACTGCTACTAAAGGTCTTAGCCTAATCTGATAGCTGAGCCTTCATCCCGTCATCCATTCAGTACTAAGTCTACTCCCAATGGAAATGTAAGAAATGAAATACAAGCTGAAACACTGGATAGCTCAGATACTGACAATAATATGAGAATGCACACACACACACACATATATATACTGAAACTGATGGCATTATAATATTGAAACAGGATCATCTGAATTGTATGCCTAGCAAGCATAATTTATGAGTGAAATTTAGACATGTTAGGGTTTTTGAGTTTTGAACCTGTGACTATACTAACTCTCCAAGAAACATGAAATAGACATCAACATAAGCAGTAAAATCTGAATTACAATGAATCCCTAAGATTTAGGAACCTTAGGTCTGAACAAATCCATGGAGAACTGAAGAACTGGCTGAAACAATGACTCAATGGGTGAAAGGAACCCTTTGATGAAATCCCATATACCTGGAGAAGAAACTACAGAGAAATCCCTTTGGATTTTTGGGGATGAACTTGAAGAAGACCTCTGCCTATTCTTGAGAGAAAACAGTCGCCTCTTTTTCTTCTTTTCTTTCTAAGTCTGATGATTTTTAGGAGAATAGAGGTTTTAGGTAGTTTTTGAATAATTAATTAGGCTTAGAGTAGTCAAAATGACGTATCTTAGGCATTAAATAGGTCAAAAAAGTCTGAAATGCCCCCGAGAAAATTTAAAATAAAACTACTGAAATTCGCGACTCAGGTTTTACTGATAGGTTCCACGACTTGTGGAAACTTCCACGGCTCATGGAACCCGGTCATGGTTCTTGGACCTTTTGTCTAGCTGTGGGTATGAGTCCCACAACTTTGGTTCACGACCCGTGGAACCTTCCACGGTCCGTAGAACCCAATCGTGGCTCTTAGAGAAATGGCTGGCCTCAGGTCTGGTTCCACGACTTGGGTTCACAACTCGTAGAACCTTCCATGGTCCGTAGAACCCTATTGTGGTTCTCAAAATATTCTTCAGGTATTTTATAACCTTTCACAGGTCCAGTCCATGAATCGTGGAACGTTCCATGGGTCATGGATTCAACTCGTGATTCCGACTGACAGTTGGAAAAATTATTTTTCTTCTGGTGTTTTGAGTTAAGTCCGGGCTTGGAAGTTCTGGAGTGTTACAAATAAAATGAGCTGACTTGGTCAACCTGTCCAAAATGACCCAAATAGAGTCATACTTTCCCAAGGTCTTAGGAAGACCCACCAGAAAATCCATTGTTATTCTTTCCCACTTCCACTCGGGAATGAGCATCCTCTGAAGCAATCCTGCATGCCTTTGGTGCTCATACTTGACCTGCTGACAGTTCTGACACTTGGACACATAATCAGTTTTGTCCCTTTTCATCACAGGCCACCAATAAAGTTTCCTCAAGTCCTGATACATTTTGGTTATGCCAGGATAAATTGAAAACCGCGAACCATGAGCCTCTTCCAACACCTTCTGAATCATGTCATCAACTCGAGGAACACAAATCCCCCTGGAAACTCATCACCCTGCCAGCGTCCAACGTGATTTTTTTTTATTGATGATATCCTCATCTACTCTCGCAGTGAGGAGGAGCATGCAGATTATTTGAGAGTTGTGTTGCAAACTCTCAAGGACCGACAGTTATTTGCTAAGTGTAGCAAGTGTGAGTTTTGAATGCAGTCTGTTGCTTTTATGGGTCATATTATAACTAAAGATGGTATTCAGGTTGATTCCTAAAAGATTGAGGCGGTAAATAACTGACCTAGACCCACTTCCCCGTCTGATATTAGAAGCTTTTTGGGTTTGGCTGGCTACTATAGGAGGTTTGTGGAGGGATTTTCTTCCATTGCTGACCCTTTGACCTGATTGACTCAGAAGAAGGTAAAATTTTAGTGGTCTGATTTGTGTGAGAAGAACTTTCAGGAATTGAAGACTAGATTGACCACAACTCCAATGTTAGCTCTACCCGAGGGCCTAGATGACTTCATGGTGTATTGTGATGCTTCTAGGATTGGTTTGGGTTGTGTCTTGATGCAGCGTGGTAAGGTGATTGCTTATGCCTCTAGACAACTTAAGACTCATGAGAAGAACAACCCTACTCATGATCTTGAGTTAGCAGCCGTGGTCTTTGCTTTGAAGATTTGGAGACATTACTTGTATGGGGTGCACGTGGATGTATTCACCGATCATAAAAGTCTTCAGTATGTGTTCACTCAGAAGGAATTGAATTTGCGACAAAGAAGATGGCTTGAGCTTCTTAAGGATTATGACATTAGTGTGCTTTACCATCCGGGTAAGGCCAATGTTGTGGCGAACACACTTAGTAGATTGTCGATGGGTAGTGTGTCTTCAGTCGAAGAGGGAAAGAAGGAACTGGTTAAGGAGGTTCATAGTCTAGCTCGGTTGGGAATTCTCCTTATGGACTTGAAGAAAGGTGGTGTTATTGTCCAAAATGGTGATGAATCATTCTTGGTAGCAGAGGTGAAGGCAAAGCAAGACAGGGACCCCATCCTACTTCAGCTCAAGGGTGTAGTTCATCAGCAGTGGGTTGAGGTGTTCTACCAAGGGGGAAATAGTGTACTTTGTTATCACGTTTGACTATGTGTGCCAGATGTAGACAGGTTGAGTCAACAGATTTTGACTGAGGCTCATAGTTCTGGATATTCCATCCACCCCGGTGCCACAAAGATGTACCGTGATCTACGGAAAGTCTTTTGGTGGAGTGGCATAAAGAGGGACATAGCCGTTTTTTGTGGCTAGGTGTCCCAACTATCAGCAAGTGAAGGTAGAGCACCAGTGATCGAGTGGCATGATACATGATATTGACCTTACCACTTAGAAGTGGGAAGCGATCAATATGGACTTCATTACAGGTTTGCCTCGTACTCGAAGGCAACATGATTCCATTTGGGTGATTGTCGATCGGATGACTAATTCATCCCATTTCTTAGCTGTTAAGACTACAGATTCAACAGACAACTATGCCAGACTCTATATCCGGGAGGTAGTCCGATTTCATGGTGTTCTATTGTTTGTCATTTCATATAGAGGTCCTCAGTTTACTTTCCAGTTTTGGAGACCATTTCAGAAGGGTCTTGGTACTCAGGTGAAGCTTAGCACAACTTTTCACCCTCAGACGGATGGCCAGGATGAGCATACTATTCAGACTTTGGAGGATATGTTGAGGGCTTGTGTGATTGATTTTAAGGGTAATTGGGATGATCACTTACCTCTTATCGAGTTTTCCTACAACAACAACGTTCACTCTAGCATCCAGATGGCTCCTTATGAGGCACTTTATGGTCGGAGATGTAGATCTCCTATTAGTAAGTTCGAGGTAGGTGACACAGCCTTGATTAGTCTAGATTCGTTGCATGAGATTATGGAGAAGGTTCAGATTATTCGGGAGAGGTTGAAGACCGCTCAGAGTCGACATAAATCATACGCGAATGTGAGGAGGAGGGAATTAGAATTTGAAGTTGATGATTGGGTTTTTCTAAAGGTGTCACCCATGAAGGGTGTGATGAGATTCGGGAAGAAAGGAAAGCTTAGTCCTCGTTTTATAAGTCCTTATCGGATTCTGAGGAGGGTTGGTAAGGTTGCTTATGAGTTGGATTTTCCATCAGAGTTAGAAGTGGTTCATCTAGTTTTCCATGTTTCCTTGTTGAAGAAGTGTGTTGGCGATCCAACCTTGATTGTTCCGTTGGAGGATGTAGGTGTGAATGATATTCTCACCTATGAGGAGGTCCCCGTAGAAATTCTAGACTGTCAGATACGGAGGTTGAGAAACAAAGAAGTCATTTTGGTAAAAGTCTTTTGGAGGAATCAGCTTGTAGAGGGTGCTACGTGGGAAGCGGAAGAGGCCATGAATGCCAAATATCCCCATCTCTTTCCTCCTGATTCAGTTCCAGCTTGAGGTACTAGTTTCTCCCCTTAGTATGTCCCATGATTCTTTTTCATCAGTTTCCCTCATGATCCTAGCATGCATCCATGTTTTCCGAAGTTAGTTTTATCATGTTTTAAGTTGCAAGCTCAGTTTTCATGTTTTGTTGCTTGGTTGGGATGTTTCTTTCTGGTATCCCTTGCTTAAGTCTTCATTCGAGGATGAATGATCCTAAGAGGGAGATATTGTAACACCCCACAATCTGAACCAACTATTGAATTATGAATCCAGTGAGTTTTCTGTATTTTTTCTGCAAGTGTAGGTCACCACAGGCAGCACCATGGGCGTCGTAGCTTAGACGGCCGTGAGGTTCCCCGTGGGAACCAAACAGTGAGATTGTGCCAGCTTCCTCAGCCCGACGGGCCATCATGATGGGTGTCGCAGGTGCGACGGCCCATGGGAAACCACCGTCGGGATCCCCTAATCTCTCTCTCCCCATCACCCCAATTTCCCTAATTGGTTAGGCCACGGGCGTCGTGGGTACGACGACCCGTGGGAGCAAGCCATCGGATTGATCCAGGGATCCTTCCCCCTGTCTGCCTTTCCCTTGATGGGCAACCCCATGGGAGTCGCAGGCGCGATAGGCCGTGGGAGCTCATCATCGAAATGGTCCAGCAGACCTCAACCAAAGTACCCCTGCCTGATGCCTTAGCTGACAGGCCATCGTGGGTGCGATGCCCATCGGGTAGCCCGTGAGGTGTCCCTTTTTCCTGCAGTTTCTATTTAAGTCCCAGGTGCATTTTAGTCATTGCCCACCCTCTTAACCCCTAAATGATATTGTTTTGACTATTTCAAGTAGAGTTTTCACCCTTATTAGCCTAAGTCCCTTCTCATTACTTCATTCTTCTCCCAAAAAGGAAAAGGTTCTTCTCTCAAAAAGGAAAAGGTTCTTCTCCAAGATCCAAGTCTCAAGCTCCAAGTTCAAGCCTCCTATGTCTTTTCAATTCAAGCGGGTTATCTTCTATCAAGGTATGTGGGTAATCAACAATGGGTTCCTTTCACCCTTGTGCCCAAAACCCCTAATTCAAATTTTGATTTCACGAATCTTCAAATTAGGGTTCTTATCCAATTCTTATGGGTTTTGTTAAACATTGTTTTCTCGTGATTTGATTATGAAATTACTACTAAATCCAATTCTTATGGGTTTTGTTAAACATTGTTTTCTCATGATTTGATTATGAAATTACTACTAAATTGCATGATTTTGCATGGGCTTTTTACATGTGAACACTTACTTCATGAGTTGAAGTTTAATCATGGTGATTTCTATATGCATGAAATTGATTTAAGCAAATTGGATTTGATGGCATGTTTTTCATGGATTTCCAAGCATGTGCATGCCTAGTTCCTATGTTCTATGAAAATATATGTATTATGAAATCGAACTAGAGTCATGCAAATTTTACAAGTCATGAAGTATGCAAGTTTTTCCATGTTATGGAGTATTATGCAAGACAAGACACCCGATGTTCCATCAATGCTCATGAATTGATTTCTAAACCAAAATTCATGAGTAGTATGAAGATCCGGGATATGAACAAGTCATGAACAAGTCATAAATAAGTTATGAACAAGTTATGAACAAGTTTGGCATCAGATATGCCACATGTATATGAGCACACGTTATATGCTTTGGGAGTAGTATTTAGCACCGAGAGACGAGGGTTCAGATAACCCAAGTCCAAAACTATGTTGCCACCGTAGGTTGCCCTCTGTGGCTTATTATGACAGAATCCTGGTATGACATGGTTCTAACTTTGGCCGGTTAGGACATCTCTTTTCAGTGAGGTTATATGACATTGGACTCCATGTAGCTCAGCATGGTTTATGTCGGTAAAGAGAAACTCCCACATGTTTATTTTTCAAGTTATGAAGTTATATGATTTTACACTATGAAACTAAAGCTTTACTTCATGTTTCATGTCTTATACCTTGATATTTATTCGTGATTCCTTCTCTACGTAAAAAGTTCATTCTTAAGCATGTTTTAAACTATTTTTATCATGATTCATGCATCGCTCACATACTCAGTACATCCTATAGTACTGACGCATATCTTGCGCTACATCCTTTGATGATGCAGATTCAGGTGTCCCTTCTCAGACTCGTCGCTAGAGCTTCTAGGCCACTTTCCATCAGCTGTTGGTGAGTCCTCTTAGATCGAGGATTAGTTATGTTCCCAGATAATGTTAGATATTTTATTTTCCGTACTTTGAGTTAGCTAGGGTCTTGTCCTATCAACTATTTATGTCATGAGTAGAGGCATTTCAGACATAGATAACTTTTGAGTCTCCTTCTAGATTTTGTATTCCCGTTTGACTTGAATATCCATGTATGAAATTCCAGATTTATCTATTATGCTTCCGCTTATCTTTTGCTATACTTGAGAATGTTATAAACAAGGGTTAGCTTAGGGCACTTGTGGTCTCAAGTCCCGTGTTACGTCTAGGGGGTAACCTCGGGGCATGACAACAATGGTCCGTGAACACTTCATACTTGACACCATAGAGGTAGTGCCTTCAAATCTTAAGTGTAAAGACCACCGTTGCCAACTCCAAGTCATGGGTCGGGTAATTCTTCTCATGAGGCTTCAACTGCCTTGAAGAATAGGCTATAACATTCCTATACTGCATTAACATAACATCCAAACTCGAATGTGAAGCATCATAATAAATAATGAAATCCTTACCTTCAATCGGCAGGGATAGAATGAGAGCTGTGGTAAGAAGTGTCTTGAGCTTTTGGAAGCTCTCCTCACACTTGTTGGACCATAAAAACAGTACCTCCTTCTGAGTCAACCTTGTGAAGTGAGTAGCAATGGACGCAAAGTCCTTGACAAATCTGCGATAGTGGCCTGCAAGCCCCACAAAGCTTCCTCACCTCAATCACAGAGTAAGGACGGACCCAACTCTTAACTGCCTCAATCTTCTGAGGGTCCACCATCACCCTCCTTTTTGACACCATATTCCCTAAGAGAGCGACTGAAGTCAACCAAAATTCACACTTGAAAAACTTGGCATATAGTTTCTGGTGCCTCAAAATATCCAAAAGAATACGAAGATGCTCTACATGCTCCTCCTTACTCTTGGAGTAAATCAGGATGTTATCTATAAATACAATGATGAATGAATCTAGATACGATTTGAATACCTCATTCATCAAACTCATGAATGCCTCCGGCGCATTGGTCAACCCAAACGACATCACTAGAAACTCGCAATGCCCATATAGAGTCTGGAATATCATCTTAGGGATGTCCTCAGGCCTAATCTCAATTGATAGTACCCTGATCTTAAGTCAATTTTTGAAAATACAGATGCACCCTGAAACTGGTCAAAGAGGTCATCTATGCGAGGTAAAGGACACTTGTTTTGGATGGTGACCTTGTTCAATTGCCTGTAGTCTATACACATCCTCATACTACCATCTTTATTTTTCACTAATAACATCGGAGCACCCCAAGGTGAAGCACTGGGACGGATAAAGCCTTTATCTATGAGTTCTTGAAGCTGAGTCTTAAGTTCCCTCAACTCTGTCGGATCCATGCAATAAGGAGGAATAGAAATTGGGCGAGTGCCCAGCTCCAAGTCTATACAAAAGTCAATATCTTTGTCCGGATATATGCCAGACAAATCATTCAAAAACACCTCCTGAAACTCTAAAACTACCGAAACTGACTCAATCGATGTGGACTCCACACTATCATCCCATAGAAGAGCCAAGAAGGCCAAACACCCTCTTCCCACTAACTTCCTAGCCCAAACAAAAGATATGATCTTGGCTGGCTTAGGCCTATATACACCTTCCCACTCTAGTCTATCCTTATCCAAAATTTCTAGAGTCACGGTCTTAGTATTAGAATTCAACACTGCATGATATGGAGACAACCATGTCATACCCAAAATAACATCAAAGTCTAACATGTCCAGAATAACCAAGTCTACCTAAGTCTGCAACCCCACAAACACCACATGACAAGTATGATAAACATGGGTTACTATCGCAGACTCTCCATCCAGGATAGAAACATGAATAGAGAAATCAAGGACATCACAAACTAATTCCAGACCCAAAGCAAATTTCACAGAAACATATTAATAAGTAGAACCTGGGTCAAACAGTACAGAGGCCATCCTATCACATACTAGAATTGTACCTGTGATCACCATATATGACATCTCACCCTATGAATTTTATGGAAAAGCATAACAATGGGCCTGGTCATCAATCCAAGAAACTTCCCTGGCTAGCTGCTCCACTCCCCTGCCCGCGCCACTATTTCCTTTGTCTCCCCGGTCTTCTTGAAAGTTACCTCGCTCACTCTGTGAACGACCTCTAGCGTAGCCACCTCTACCTACTACAACCACAGCCTTAGACTGCTACTGAGTCTGATTACCTTCCTGCCTGTGAGGGCACTCCCTCTTGAAGTGGCCTGGATCACCATAATGAAAACAACCGCAGTCAAGAGTAAGCCTGCTAGTAGAAGTATAAGAAGCCTCCTGGCCTCTAGGAGTTGAGAATTGCTGACTGGATCCCGTACGACCACCTGTAGTAGAAGGCAGGGCTGACTGAATAAGATGGTATAATACACCTGCTGATTGTGACCCATGGAGTATGAACCACTGTAGTTTCCTTTATTTCGGGACTTCTTGGCTAACACCTTAGCTTTCCCAACCTGCCTGACCCCCTCCAATTTCTTCATGTAATCTGTTACCTTATTAAAACTCTTCCTTACTGAGGTCATATGCACAGACAATACCTGCAACTCAGTATTCAGTACCTTCACAAACAGATAAATACTCTCCTCATCTGTACCAAGAAGCTGAGTAGCAAAACGGGACAAGGCATGAAATTTGGCCTCATAGGCTGAAACTGACATGTTACCCTACTTAAGAGATAGAAACTCATCCTTTTTATGACCCCTCAAGGTATGGGGCACATTCTTCTCTAGTAAAAGAGAATGGAACTCTGTCCAGGTCAGCGGAGGCAAAGATGATGGCCGACACTCCACATGAAACCTCCACCACTGCTTGGCATCACTCTGAAGTTGAAAGGTGATGAACTCTACCCTATGCTGCTGCACAATGCCCAGCTTATGCAGCCTTTCATAACAGTCCAGAATAAACTCATACGCATCCTCTTTCTTAGTACCCTAAAACGTAGGAGGTTTCAGTTTCAAAAACTTAGTCATTATCTCGTGCTCATTCCCAGTCATAAACGGACCTAGCATCAGATGGAAGAAGTCATCTGTACCCGATGCCACATCCATCCTAAGAGCCATTGCAACTGCTAGTTGGTGCCCCAAACCTGATATGTGGTACCTGTTGACACACAATTTTTACCCGCCATATTACGAATTAATCTTGAGCCTTTTTGAATTTTAAGCAATTTTTGAAATAATTGTTTTGTAAAAGGGATAAAATATTTTTCAAATTAGCTTTATAATAGTTTTGAGTAACAATTTATATCTTTCATATTTAATTATGTGAAATTTATATAAGTTTACTTAAAGAACTATTTTAAAGTTTTATTTCATAAGAAAATCCTTTTAAAGGATTAAACACTTGATTTTCCTCCACTTTAATTCAAAATGAGGGATTAATTGAATAAATTAATTTCATAATTTTTAAAAGAGGTGATTATGTGTTAAAAACACAATAATTATTTTAATTTGTTTAAGTTTAAAGAAGCTCAGATGGTTAATTTTAATTAATTTATCTCTATTCCTATTCTAGCCTAAATTCTTTAAATCATTTAAATTCTAGCCGAATTCCCTTAATTTCACTCATAATATGGCTGTTTCCTAAACTTAAAGTGGCCACATTTTGCAAATGTGCCCACATTCTAAATACACCTTATATCTCCCTCACTCTGTTGTCATCAGCCATCTATTGGGCTCACAACAAATCCCACCATCCGCCTAATCCCAATACCCTTTCCCTCTAATCCGCCGACCCGTCCAGCCTAACCACACTCACCCTTATACGCCTCTTTCTCTTTCACTCTCTCACACAAACCAAACAATCCCTCATACGCTCCTCTCTCTGTCCTTTATTTTTCACAAATGACAACATACCACCCAGTACACAGACGTTCCCAACATTCATAGAAACTCAGCTCCAACAATGACAAACCTAGTAAAACGACAACAACAACTCTAAAAAATTCCCAAATGCCGTCCAATTCCCTTCGTCTCCGTCAAAATTAAAGCTGGCAAGAACCGAGAAGGTTCTATAAAGAGGACAGGTGGCTTACTCAATGTTCTTATCCCTTCAATCATGGTGAAATCAGCTCGAATTCGTACTGAGATAGTACATGCGTGGCTCAATTTCATTGGGGCCAAGTTTAAATTGGAAATTCCCCAAAGGGTTTTCCATCTTTGCCCTCTGTTTCCCTCCTCTTTTCTTCCCAAAAATCTCCTATATAAACCTTCTAAGATTGAGGTGTGAGAGCAGCTGATTTGGGGAAAAATTAAGGGTTTTGGGGAAGCATTTCTCTAACCCTACGTAACCGAATCAACTATTAGAGATAAGCAATACTAAAAATCAAATTCTGATAAGGTTATTACTATCCCTAATAGTGGTAAAGCTCTCTGAGAAGTTCGTGGTTCTAGTTCGCTGCCCTAAGGAGGGTAAAACCTTTCACTCTCTTTTCCTTTTTCTTTGACTCCTCAGTATCTTTTATTTTAGTGATGTTTTCTGTTTGTTTTAGGCTGGCTGTTATGTGATTATGAATTCTTTAGAGATTTCTAGTTTTAGGCTGTTCCTTTGTTTAATTTGGGCGTTAAGGAAACTATGAGTGCTTAGCTCAAAATTTGTTCAGTAAAAATGGTTGCTAAGCCCTAAAATTCTTAGAATCGTTTGTTCTATTTTTTTGTCCCTTGTTCTTTGTTGTTTTAAATGGCTGTGTGTGTTTGATATTTGCTGGTGTGTAAGCTGGTCAATCATGGTTTGGATTTTGTTTTGGTTTGCTTGTAAAATATGAATCACAGTACTGTTTATGTGGATATTATAAGTTGGTTTTCCTTCGTTATGGATTCCTTACTGTGATTTAGAACTAGAGATGAGACATGTCTCCTTTATGACATGTTCTTCATCTCTGAAAGTTCTTAGTTTGAGACCCTTTAACAGGCACCAACCCCATTACCTTCCTTGTATATGACATGCTTCATAATATGAATGTTGAAACTAGCATTGTTTTAACAGATTGATAACTTAAATGTTTCATGTTTGATTTCATTTGCAAATTGCGTAGGATTGATAATTTGGGTTCTTGTCTTGATAGTCTCCTCTTTGAAAAAATCCCTCTTTCTTGTATGATGTTCAAAAATCAATATAGAAACTGATTGTATGCATGTGATTGGTATTTTCATATTAAAATCTGCCTCATACCAAGCCCCTTCTTGTCCTTTTCTTTGACAATTTCTCCATGATATGAAAGAAAATAAGTAATTAAGCTCATGATTCCATAGTTAAAATTTCAGAATTTCTAAATGTTCTTTTTTTATGAGTTCTTTTATGTTCAGAATCTGCACTCCTCATGCTTTGAACTATTGCTTAACTTCAAATGTTTAGCTATCAAATGAGTCTAGTAATATGAATATGCTCGTGTTTGAAATTGATTCGAGTCCATGTGGTAGCATGTTGTATCTATTTTGAATCATTTTCTTTGGGGATTTATTCGACTCAGTGGAATAGATCTTTAACTTAGTTCGTGTTGAAATTAGTTATGTTTGATTGCCTGGTAGAAAATTTAGACAGAATTGTGAAGCATGGTTGAATCATAATACTTATATATCTGCAACTGCTACCTGTTGACTGAAAGTAGAGATGACATGTTCTTACAAATTGCCTTCCTTTCTTCTTTTCGACTAAGCGTTGATTGTATGAGTTAACCTTTGTTTGTTGTCATTACTTTACTGGATATTGATTTTCACCCCTTCCCCTTTCCTCTATATGTTTATTTTGTGTTGGGGCTGCTCTTTTAGATGCTAAACACATGTTGTTCTATCCCTTAAGCTCTTTCTTGATAATTTGCATATTCATAAGTATATTTACTGATTCAGTTTCTTTCTTTTCTTTCTACGTGATTCCAACGAGTCCATATTTGGACTCCGCCTTTAACCCTTTGCATACCGAGTTGGGTTCATGAGAGCCCAACAACCTATCGAGTCGGCCCGCTGGACTGAAGCTACATGTCTAAGAAAGTGAAATGGGTCGAAACCCATAGATGCAACACCAACAGTCCAAAAGGACTGAGATTGAATAAATGGGCCAAGCTCAAAGCAAGAACAACAGTATTAATAAATTCAGAAGGCAAGGTTGATAGAAATGATCCAAAAAGGAACGACGGTGGGACTAAAGAGGGCCCACAAATTAGATTAGGACAGGGATTCGATTGAGCTCAAAGCTTTATCCACTTTTCTTTCTCTTAGTTTCTTTGAATAGTTAGAATTATCTTTGTATAATTTGGACTGACTCTTTAAACTTAGTTGGATTATTCCCCAAAACGTTTCTGATTTAGTTTTCTTTAAATTACTTGGTGCCTTTTATTAAACCTTAATATGCTTAATTAGTATGCTGTTTTTCCTTTAAAATTAACTGTTTTCGCGGGTTTTCTCGAAATGCTTTTTTTAAACTGTATCTTCTTTTTGTCAAAATTACCTCCATCACGTGTTTCCTAAATGAAGAAAATCAAGTCAAGTATTTTCTCATGTTAAATCTTCCATGTTTTCCTAAGTAAAACAAGATGTTTTTTTTTATCAAAATACATGAATCTTTTTCAGAAAAAGTTAATAAGTTAGTTTCCAAACAAGTCCGGATAACCGCGAGTTAGCGGATATTTCGAGTGCCTTAAAACCCTTCTCGAAATATTAATTTGAACCCTTACCCTTAATGTCTTAGTTTCTAAATCTTTTAATGTTTTAAGACTTTAGAAATTATTTTTAAGTTTTTCTAGGTTTTTACTTTTATAAAAACTAAGTGGCGACTCTTGCTTTCCAAATTGAAAATGTTTTTGAAACTTGAACTTAGATTTTCGAAATGATTTTCAATAAACAAGTCATTTTTCTCGTAAAATAGTACCCATGGGGGTGGCCCCAGCACCAACGAGCCCATTCAGAAAAAACCACACTTGCTAAAATGCCTCAGGTGTTTAGGGGAAAGGCCTTCACCTCCAGCCGGTTCTGCCTCTGCCTGTTCCGCGCCCTCCTCAACAACAATCTCAACTTCCTCCTCAACCAGATCCTGGGGTGGGGGAGGGGTCTCCGCCATTGCACCTACAACTATCTGAGCTCCACCCTTGGCAGGTGTTGCCCTACCTCTGCCCCTTCCTCTCCCTCTGACCGCTGGGCCCACTACTGGTACAACCGCTCTCGCTCTATTATTTTTGGTGTTAACCATCAGCAGACAAAAAAGTGAAAGAAGTTAGATACCAATTTGTATCCGCAGATAACAATTGGGATTGAGTTATAGCACGTAGGAAGAAAGAAGAGACAGTTTCCTAAAGTCCTAAAGCCTCTCGAAAAAAAGTATAGACGTCTCTGTATCATTCCACAAGACTCTACTAGACCCATTTTGGTACGACAAGATCAACGAACCTGGGGATCTGATACCATCTTTGTCATGACCCAACCCTCTGTGAGTGGCTCCCACCCAAAAACCCTAGGATGAGCGAACCAATATCAACCCAACACTTAGGAAAGTCTAACAGCTCAAAACTAGTTTGTATTAAAGATAAACTATCATTTACATATAAACCTAAATACTAACAATATCCTTTGAAATTTACCCCTGGAATCTAAAAGTCGTCATACCAAAACAATCTACCAAAAGTCTAAAACGGGGATGCAACCCCAAAAGAAAAGCAAGAGTTTAAGTCTGGAATAATTGGACTATAACTAACTGGAAGAGAACAAGGTAGCCCGACAGAAATAGCTCACCCTTGAAGTATAGAATTGCTGGGACTACATCTGAGGTTGCGTAGGAGCTGCCAAAAGATGTCCTGTACTCATAAAAGGAAAACAAATGCAGAATCAGTACACAACCATGGTGTACTGGTAGGATCATCAGTCAGCTCCAACAAACAATATAAATATAATAAACCAAAACTGAGTAAAGTAGCACAGACATGAAGTAACAACCAGTACCATAATTTCAGGCTCTCAGCCTACCTTCTATCTTATCAACCATATGAAACAGATTCAACAATCAGTTAACAAGGAATAATGATCAAGACATTTACCCTTTTAAATTACCCAGACCAACTACGGATCCCTAGACTAACACCTAGTGTTAACAAACAATGCCCGGTCCACCCCAGGACTATCCTTACATTTAAGTGTAATAGCCCGGCCTCTCAAGGACCAATAAAATAAATCACAAATTCAGCAATTAACCCGGTCCACTCATGGAACCTTCAACAAACACAATCAACAGTGCCAATTAAACTCGTACCAGGCATGATACCCAAGCCAACCAAGATAGAACCTGTACCAGGCGTGGTACCCGAGCCAACCAATATAAAAACTATACCAGGCGTAGTACCCGAGCCAACCGTTAGTATCCGTAACAGGCATAGTACCCGATCCAATTGAATATCACACAAGACAACAACCAATACTTATATGAACAGGAAATACCCTTGTAAAACCAACAAGCAACAATCAAGTTCATTTCATATAAGTGACACCCCAAATACTTGGACATTCATAATTTCCATTCCTAATCATGAAAGCACATTCATTACTAAGCTTTAGTTACATGTATATACATTGCATTTGTCAAGACAATAACTATCACCTACCTCAAATAACTCGAAAGCTTTACTAGATCGAAGCCTTCCTATTTCCCGAAGCCTTTGCTTATTCTCGATCATATGCTTTGAATAGTCATATGCTTTGAATAGCCACTATCCACAAACCAACTATGATTGCTTTTATCTCTCTCACTCTTTCATGCACAAAGGATTACTTATTAGTTTTGGGAACCCACATCACCTTGAGTCCCTAATAGTAAGACAGTGGATGATTAAGACTTCTTCTAGCCCAAATTAGCAACCTGGTATTTTTAGGCAAGGGAACAAGTTGCTTAGTGTTTCCACTTTCCTCAGCATATTTTTTACTCTTTTTATCCGCTGAGAATTTGGCTGAACAAGCATCCTTAAAGTGCCTATTTCTACCATAATGAGTGCATAACCAATTGTCAGGGTTGGACACATACTTTCTATAAGGGTTATAAGAAGGACTGGACTTTTGAAACTGAGTCATTCTCTAGTGTTTGACCTCATATTGGTCAATTGAGATAATACCTTAGAGGAGGCCACCATTTGAGAGCCTTTTCCAGGTCAGCCTTGATCGTGACCAGGTCTCTCTCAAACTCCTTATTTCTTTTAAGGGAAACAATGAGATCTAGTTTGGACTTGTTTAATTTAGCTTCAAGTTCAAACTGAATCTCACTCCCTCTTCCCTTTCCCTTAGGACCATTTTGAGAGGGAGCCCTCATTTTTTCATTGAAAGTATCATTTTCAAAGGATACATTAGCAATCCTTTCTTCTAGTTCAAGAATTTTATTAGTGAGAACCACCTTTTCATCTTCACTTCAGCAAGGTTGTTATTTAGGGACTCCCCTTTCTTAGATAGATCATAATATTCATCAATTAATACACTAGCTAGAGATCTTAATTCTTTCTTAGTGTAATCTTTAAGATTTTGCTAAATATCACAAAAGCTTACCTCTCCTTCTTTTTCATCTTCGTCATCTGACTTTGCCATCAGTGCAAATAAGGAATCAAAGCTGGATAAACCATTTTCAACAACCAATATAGAGATGTCCTATGAATTCTCTTCTGCATAGGATTCACTAGATGAATCTCCCCACATAGCCAAGGCTTGTTTGACAACTTCATCTGCAACTGCTCTTATTTTGATCCTATCAGAGACCTAGTTTTTCCTCCAGCCCTTTTCATGATTGTTCTTGTTGTAATCCTTATAGTCAGTTTTGTGAAGAGAGTAATCCTTGATGAAATGGCTAGACTTCCTACATTTATGACAACAATCATTTCCCCCTTGATACTTGCTTGAGTTCCCTTTTCTTAGGAATCAACCATTTCTTCTAACAACTTTCTGGAATCTTCTGGTGAGGTAAGCCATATCTTATTCATCATCACTAGACTCACTTTTAGCCTCCTTCAAGACTAGAATTTTTTCTTTCTTAGGCTTTGTTCTATCATGATCTTACTGCTTCTTGAGCTCATGGGTCTTCAGGTTTCCTATCAATTTATCCACAGTGAGAGTTTCAAGGTCCCTAGCCTCAGTAATGGCATCAACTTTACTTTTCCAAAACTTTGGCAGAATACTGAGTATTTTCCATACCAATTTGCTGGGCTTTATCATCTTACCAAGACAATGGAGTTCGTTAGTGATATAAGTGAACCTTGTGTACATTGCTAAATGCATTCTCTTTCCTCCATGCTAAAGAGATCATATTGAGTCGTGATCATATCCACCCTGGATTGTTTGACTTGGCTGGTCCCTTCATGAGCAGTGCATAAAGAATCCAAATTTCTTTGTCTGTTTCACAAGATGAAATTTGGTTCTACTAATCAGGACCAATGCCGCACACCAAGATTTTCTTTGCTTTGAAGTTCTTCTCTATTTGTTTTCTGTCAGCATCACTGTATTCCTTCCTAGTTTTGGCCACTGTCATGGCAATCTTACCCTCTATCACCATCTTTACAGGAACATAGAGGCCATCACAAATGACATCCCATAGTTCATTGTCCTTAGCCATAATGAAATCGTGCATTCTTGTTTTCCACCATCCATAGTATTGTCCATTGAATCAAGGTGGTCTGATAGTAGATCCATCCTTGAGATTTGGTAGAGTTTCCATGAGAGTAGGATTCTTTCAAGGTGTTACCCTTTTAGGAAGTACACACTCTGATACAAATTGATGGCTTGTATAAGTCCACCACCAGTCAGGGGACTAGGTCCTTGACTGAAAGTCATACTAAGAATAAAAGGTAAAACACAACAATACAGAAGGTAAAGAACGCACGATGTTACGTGGAAACCTCCTTGCTCAAGGGAGTAAAATTATGACCTACCTCATGGGATTTTCACCAAATTCACGAAAACAAACGAGCAACTTTAGGTTACAGACTATTGCAACCTAGGATTAACCTCTTAATCCCCTCTACTTGTAACAACTGTATTGCAATGCACGATACAATAACTCTACTACATCATCACACTATCAACTAACTCTAGCTGATACAACACACTCTATCAACTAACTCTAGCTGATACACCTAGAATGGAAAGATAAAAACCAATCAATGACACCTACACCCTTTTCACAGATGGGGAGTAGGTCTACAATGTGAGAACCAAGCATAAAGACTCAAAATACAACAAGGAACTGAAGACACTATCTTGATCATGATTGTGTCCTTTGTTGAATGAGCTCTTGTGAACTTGAGAGGATTAGTGGCTTTAGCTAAGAAAAATGACAATTCTTGAGTTGCAAAAACTAAGGTTTGCCTTTTGTTTCACATATTCAATATATATGAGAGATGGCAAAACCTAGGAGCCATGCCATTGGTCGAGATTGAAAAGGACTATTGCAACCTGCTACAGCGCCACCAACCACCACAGAGAAAGTACACTTTACAGTTGGCTAGTTGACCAAGAACTGCCCATGGGTTTGTTACGACCCAATCCATCATGAGTGGCACCCACCAAACCCCCGGATGAGCGAACCAATAGAGTTCCACTCTTGCCTAAACTATCAGCCTAAAACTAGCAAGCATAAATGTAAACTAGCAATCAAGTAACCAAAACTAATCATTAATATAATCCTGCGAAAATTTCCCACCTAGGAACTGAAAGTCATCATACCAAACATCAATACAAAATCTAGAATATGGGGATGCAACCCCAAAATATAAACTGAAATAGTTTGAAGTCCGAAACAATTGGACTGAAACTCTAAAGATAACCCAAGGTAGCTCGAATCAAGCAGCTCACCCTTGAAAGTCAGAAATCGCCGGTGCTAGATGCGAGGTCGCGTCTCAGTCGCTGGTAGATTTTCTGTACTCACCAAAGAAAAGACAAGTGCAGTATCAGTACACCACCACTGTGTACTGGTAGGATCATCAGTCAGTTCTCAAGTAGACGGTATATAATTAGTACAACAATATCAAGTAAGGAGTATGGCAAACATGCAACAATAATAACATGCACTTCTAGACTACATGTCTCTACCTAGCTTGTTACCGCATGAATCCATCTCTTATCCTTCTAATCCACAAACATGTAACCATAACTATCCTTTCCGTCTAGCCCGAACCCACCCTGGAATCCCTTTTAGACAACACCAAAGGTAATTGATCAACCCAACCTAATCCAAGACCAACACAGCAGTTATACAACGGTTCCCGGTCACTCAAGGACCATCAATAATAACACCTTTAACTAGACAACCCAATCAACTCACAGAACTAATACCAAGTATTACATCCATTAAAATAACTCGGTCCACTCGCAGAACCAATATAAGTATCACATTCAGTAAAATGACCCAATCCACTCACGGAACCAATATCAACCAATGAAATTCAATAGTTAATGAAACAATGCAATATGCAATAAAGTAAACCCGTACCAAGCGTGGTACCCGTGCCAACCAAAAGATATACCTGTTCCAGGCGTGGTGCCCATGCCAACCATTTTTTTTGTACCCGTACCAGGTGCGGTACCCGAGCCAACTGAATGTCAATAACACAGTCAATATATGAACACACACAACTTGTAAAACCAACAAGCAAATATCATTCAATCACAGACTGTAAACAGGAACCTAGACATTCCACAAAAATTCCCTAAGCAATGTAATGCATACAATCACTTAGACATGAGTACAACAATATACACATTTACAGAAAATCATAAGCCATCACCTACCTCTAATGTTCCAAGCTCTATTCGACCCAAGCTTTTCCATTTTCTAGATTCCTCTCTCATTCTTGGTCTAAAAACAACACATAATACATACCATTAACACACAAGGCATGCACATTACCCGAATTATACCAAATCCCCTAACCCTAGGCCATCCATGATCATCCCACCCTTTTCCCAGGATTTTCCACCGTTAATTCTCCTAGTTCTATCATTTTTGCGGATAAAAATAGGAAATTAAATGACCTATGATCATTTTAATGTACTTTTATCAATGCCCAAGAACACACATGCTTGGAATCCCCTTCCTTCCCCGAATTCCACTATCCCTAGGTTATTCTAACCTTCCCCCAATTTCCCTCCTAGCAACTCTATCGCATAAGAAATGTATTACCAAGTTTGGGGAACGAAAGCCTTACCTTAGGGAATATTTTTGACGGGAGAATGAAGAAAATCGCCTGGAAATTGCCCAGCCCTTCTCCAAAACAAACTTGTGAAAACTAAATGTTTAGGGAGCTGTTTCTGCATTAAAACTCGTCGGCCTGCTATAGCGGTCCCCGCTCCACTATAGCAGTCCCGCTATAGCAGTAGGCTGCCGCTATAGCGGTCTTAAGTAGTCTGACCGCCCTTTGACCGCCACTATAGTGGTAATTTCTACCGCTATAGCAGTGGCCTCTATCACGCGTGATAGCGCTTTTCACGGATAGAAAGTTCAGAACTCTGCCAGTTTTGGCCATTTCACAACACATTTGTTTCCCTCGATGTCCCGAAACAATCCCTTCACGTCAAACGCGTTCTGGGAGTTCTACTTACCCAAATGCGATTCTGAAAAGTCCCACGGACTTCATTATGTATTGGATACGTGTAAAATAGCTCACTCCAAGATACGTAAATACATTTTTAACTGGATTTCCCTAGACTCTACCTCACTCCAAAACCGACCGAGGCTAGCCTAGCCCAGAATTTCAAACTCCCCAACCTGGAGTTTTCTAACTCTAAAACTTGGCACAATTGGTCTAAGCATAATGACGGACCCAATTGTTACAACAAATACCAATTTACCCATCGTTCGTCCCCAAATGATCAAACATGAAATTACGGAAATAAAAGGAAGGAAATGTAGTACCTGAATCCTTAAATAGTTGAGGGTACTTGTCCCGCATGTCCTTCTCAATTTCCCAAGTGGCTTCCTCAACCAGACAATACTTTCACTGAACCTTCACCATGTCAATCACCTTTGTCCTCAACCTCCAAACATCACGAGTAAGAATCAAAACTGGTTCCTCCTCATAACGAAGATCTTTATCAAAAAGTACCTCATACCATTTGATGATGTAGTCCCCATCCCCATGGTATCGCTTGAGCATGGATACATGGAATACCGGATGGACGCCCGATAAACTAGGTGGCAGTGCTAACTTGTAAGCCACTGGCCCCACAATTTCAAGCACTTTAAACGGACCGATGAACCGAGGGCTAAGCTTGCCCTTCTTACCAAACCGCATAATCCCTTTCATTGGCGATACTTTTAGCAATACTTGTTCACTAACCTGAAAGTCCATGTCCCGGACCTTGCGATCTGCATACTCCTTCTGCCTGCTTTGAGCAACCAACAACTTGGTCTGTATGCCCCTTACTGTTTCTTGTGCTTCCTTCACTAAGTCTACGCCCAAAGGCTTCACATTACCTTCCTCAAACCACCCAACCGGTGATCTGCAGTTCCTCCCATACAGGGCCTCGAATGGTGCCATATCGATGCTGGAGTGGTAGCTATTATTGTACAAGAATTTGCACAATGGTAGAAACTAGTCCCAATGACCACCAAAATCCATTACACATGCTCTCAACATGTCCTCTAATACCTGAATCGTCCTCTCCGACTGACCATCATTCTGAGGATAGAAGGTTGTGCTAAAGGTGAGTTGTATACCCAACTTTTCATGTAACTTACCCCAGAACTTAGAAGTAAACTGCGTACCCCTGTATGAAATGATGGACAGTGGTACCCCATGCAGTCTCACAATCTCCTTCATGTAGATCTTGGCCAATTGCTGTGAATTGTAATATACCCTGACCGGAATAAAATGAGCGGACTTGGTCAGCCTGTCAACAATGACCCAAATTGAGTCATACTTCCCCAATGTCTTGGGAAGACCCACCACTAAATCCATGGCTATCATTTCCCACTTCCACTCTGGAATTGGCATTCTCTGAAGTAGTCCTGCAGTTCTCTGATGTTCATACTTCACCTGTTGGTAGTTCTGACATTTAGACACAAAATCTACTATGTCCCTTTTTATCTAGGGCCACCAGTAACGTTGCCTCAAATTCCTATACATTTTGGTCACACCCGGATGAATTGAGTACCGCAAACCATGAGCTTCTGTCAAGATTTTCTGAATCATATCATCAACCCAAGGAACACAAATCCTCTCCCTGAAATGCAATACTCCTACAGAGTCTAACATGACATCTCTGGACTCCCCGGATATTACCTTACCTTGCAACTTACCCAGTTTCGGATCCTGAAACTGTTTTGCCTTTATTTTCTCTATGAAGGTGGCCTTGACCTCAATGCTGGCCAACAACCCACCTTGACCTGAAACACCCAAGTGCATGAACTTGTCCTCCAAAGACCAAATCTCCTTAGCCAATGGTTGTTTGGACGCCCCCAAACAATCCAAGCTACCCATGCTAACAGTTTTCCAGCTCAATGCGTCTGCTACCATATTAGCCTTACCCGGATGGTACTGAATGGTCACCTCATAATCCTTCAATAACTCCATCCACCTCCTCTACCTCAGATTCAAATCCTCCTAAGTGAAAATGTGCTGCAGACTGCGATGATCTGTGAATACTTCACACTTGACACCATAAAGGTAGTGTCTCCAGTTCAAAGCAAAAACCACCGCCGCCAACTCTAAATCGTGAGTAAGGTAATTCCTCTCATGCACCTTCAACTGCCTGGATGCATAGGCTATCACATTCCTATCATGTATCAACACAACACTCAAACTAGAATGTGAAGCATCACAGTAAACAACAAAGTCTTTACCTTCAACCGACAAGGACAAAATAGGGGCCGTGGTCAAAAGTGTCTTGTGCTTTTGGAAGCTCTCCAAGCAACTTGTCGGACCGCACAAATGGTACCTCCTTCTGTGTTAACCTGGTCAGGTGAGTAGCAATAGAAGCAAAATTCTTAACAAACCTCCGGTAGTACCCCCCGAGCCCAACAAAACTCCTCACCTCAGTCACAAAGCTATGCTAAACCCAACTCTTGACTGTCTCAATTTTCTGGGGATCCACCATCACCCCTTTTTTGACACTACATTACCCAAGAATTCCACAAAAGTGAACCAAAACTCACACTTAGTGAATTTTGCATAAAGCTTTTGGTGCCTCAAGATATCCAGCACAATACGAAGATGATTAGCATGCTCCTCCTTACTCTTAGAGTAGATCAATATATCATCGATGAACATAATAATGAAAGAATCCAAGTAGGAATTAAACACCCCATTCATAGAACTCATGAATATTGCTGGCGCATTGGTCAAACCAAATGACATTACCAGAAACTCATAATGCCCATACTAGGTCCAAAAAGCAGTTTTCAGAATGTCTTCAGGTCTAATATTTAACTGATGGTACCCTGACCTCAAGTACATTTTTGAGAACACTGATGCACCCTGAAGCTGGTCAAACAAATCATCTATATGGGGTAGAGGGTACTTATTCTGAATGGTCACCTTGTTCAACTGCCTATAATCTATGCACATCCGCATACTACCATCCTTCTTCTTTACAAAAAAGACCGGAGCACCCCAAGGTGAAACACTGGGATGTATAAATCCCTTATCTAGGAGTTTCTGCAGCTGAGTCTTATGTTCTCTTAACTCTGACGGAGCCATTCCATACGGAGGAATGGAAATGGGATGAGTGCCTGGCTCTAAATCAATACAAAAATCTATCTCTTTCCGGAGGCATACCAGGCAAGTCCGCTGGAAACACCTATAAGAATTTAGAAACCACTGGGACTGACTCAATAGGAGGAGACTCCACACTATCATACCAAGATGATCTAAGAAGGCTAGTCACCCCCTCCCCACTAGCTTTCTAGCCCGGACAAACGATATTATCTTAACTGGCTTAGGCCTGTACACACCTTCCCACTCTAGTCTATCCTTACCCAGAATCTCTAGAGCTACAGTCTTGGTGTTACAGTTCAACACAGCATAATAAGGAGATAGCCAGGTCATACCCAAGATAATATCAAAATCAGCCATGTCCAGAATTACCAAGTCTACCTAAGTATGTAACCCCACAAAAATAATAGAACAGTTATGATATACATGAGTCACAACCACCAACTCTCCCACTGGGGTAGAAACATAGATAAGGGAATCAAGGATATCACAGGTCAAACCAAGTCCCAAAGCAAAACTCACAGACACATAAGAATATATAGAACCTGGGTCAAATAATACCGAAGCCATTTTATCATAGACAAGAATAGTACCTGTGATCATCGCATCTGAGGTTTCTGCCTCAGTCCTTCCTGGAAAAGCATAGAAATGTCCCCCATCATCAATCCGGGAAACTTCTTGGGCCGGCTGCACTGCACCCTTGTCTTCACTACCGTTCCCTCAGTCTCCCCGGCCTCTCTGAAAATTACCTCGCCCAACCTGTGGACGACCCCTAGCATTACCGCCTCTGCCTGCCGGAAACACTACTCTAGTCTGTTGCTGACCCTGATTACCTGCCTTCCTATGTGGACACTCCCTCTTAAAGTGGCCCAACTCACCACAATGGAAGCAACCACAGTCAAGAGTAGGTCTGCTAGCTGATGTATAAGATGCTCCCTGGCCTCTAGGATCTGAAGACTGAGCTCTCTGATGACCACCTATAGTAGCTGGCAGAGCTGAATAAATAGGATGGGCCAGATAAGCCTGCTGATGTTGGCCCTTGGAGTACGAACCACCATAGTTTTCCTTATTCCGGGGCTTCTTGGCTAAAGCCTTAGCCTGCCCCGCTTGCCTAACTCCCTCAATCTTCTTCACATAGTCCACCACATCATTAAAATCCTTCCCTGAAGAAGTCATATGCACTGACAGTACCTGCATATCACTATTCATACCCTTGACAAACAACTGGACTCGTTCCTCCTCAGAACCCAAAATCTGTGTAGCAAAATGAGACAACGCATGGAAGTTAGCCTCATAAGCTGAGACCGATATGCTACCCTGCTCCAAGTTCAGAAACTCATCATTCTTACGATCCCTCAAAGTACGGGGAACGTACTTCTCTAGAAACAATGCATGGAACTGATCCCAAGTCACCAGAGGTAGGATAGAAGACCGACACTCAACATGAGACCTCCACCATTGCTTGGTATCACCCTGTAGCTGAAAAGTGAAAAACTCCACCCCATGTTGACGTACAATACCCAACTTGTGCAACCTCTCATGGCAATCCAGGATGAACTCATAGGCATCCTCCTTGTCTGTACCCGGAAACATCAGAGGTTTCAGCTTAAGGAACTTAGTCAATATCTTATGCTCGTTACCTGTCATCACTAGGCCTAGCATTGGCCTGAGGAGATCATTTATGCCCGAAGATGCATCCATCCTTGGTGTAGAAGTTATCGCTGGCTGAGTATCTAAGGCTTGATTTGCATAGGTTGCGAGTATGGCTCCAACGCCAACTAACCCACTCAGAATATCCCACGCCTACCTAAAAGCTTCCGGTGTCATCGTTGGAAGGCCTGCACCCCCAACCGGTGCCTCCTCCTCCTGAGCTCCTTCATCCTCTACAACTTCTTCTACATCCTCATCCACATGATCCTGAGGTGGGGGAGGGGTTACCTCCCGTGCAGTAGCAGCAGCTCGAGCTCCACCCCTGGCGGGTGCAGCTCCAGCTCGTCCCCTACCCCTTCCCCTACCTCTGCCGTGAACTATCGGGCCTGCTGCTAGGACTGCTGGCCTTGCCCCATTATTCCTCGTAGTAACCATCTGCGGACAGAAGCGTGAATGAGGTTAGATACCAATTTGTATCACCAGATACCAATTGGAATCAAGTTATAGCACGAAGGAAAGAAGGAATATATGGTTTTTCCTAAAGCCCCATATCCTCTCAAAGAAAAGTACGGACATACCACACCGTTTCACAAGACTTTACTAGACCTATTTGGTACAACGAGATCAATGAACCTAGGCTCTGATACTATCTTTGTCACGACCCAACCCATCGTGAGTGGCACCCACCCAACCCCCGGATGAGCGAACCAATAGAGTTCCACCCTTGCCTAGACTAACAGCCTAAAACCAGCAAGCATAAATGTGAACTAGCAATCAAGTAACCAAAACTAATCATTAATATAATCCTGTGGAAATTTCCCACTTAGGAACTGAAAGTCATCGTACCAAATATCAATACCAAATCTAGAATACAGGGATGCAACCCCAAAAGATAAACTGAAATAGTTTTAAGTCCGAAACAATTGGACTGAAACTCTAAAGATAACCCAAGGTAGCTCGAATCAAGCAGCTCACCCTTGAAAGTAAGAAATCGCCGGTGCTAGATGCGAGGTCGCGTCTCAGTCACTGGTAGATTTCCTGTATTCACCAAAGAAAAGACAAGTGCAGTATTAGTACACCACTACTGTGTACTGGTAGGATCATCAGCCAGTTCTCAAGTAGACAGTATATAATTAGTACAACAATATCAAGTAAGGAGTATGGAAAACATGCAACAATAATAACAGGCACTTCTAGACTACATGTCTCTACCTAGCTTGTTACCGCATGAATCCATCTCTTATCCTTATAATCCACAAACATGTAACCATAACTATCCTTTCCATCTAGCCCGAACCCACCCTAGAATCCCTTTTAGACAACACCAAAGGTAATTGATCAACCCAACCTAAACCAAGACCAACACAACAGTTATACAACGGTTCCCGGCCACTCAAGGACCATCAATAATAACACCTTTAACTAGACAACCCAATCCACTCACAGAACCAATACCAAGTATTACATCCAGTAAAATAACCCGGTCCACTCACGGAACCAATATCAAGTATCACATTTAGTAAAATGACCCGATCCACTCACGGAACCAATATCAACCAATGCAATACAATAGTCAATGAAACAATGCAAGATGCAATAAAGTAAACCCATACCAGGCATGGTACCCATGCCAACCGAATGATATACTCGTACCAGGTGTGGTACCCATGCCAACCATTTTGTTATACCCATACTAGGCGTGGCACCCGAGCCAACTGAATGTCAACAACCACAGTCAATATATGACACACAACTTGTAAAACTAACAAGCAAATACTGTTCAATCACAGACTGTAAACAGGAACCTAGACATTCCACACAAATTCCCTAAGCAATGTAATGCATACAATCACTTAGACATGAGTACATCAATATACACATTTACATAAAATCATAAGCCATAACCTACCTCGAATGTTCCAAGCTCTATTCGACCCGAGCTTTTCTGTGTTCTGGATTCCTCTCTCGTTCTTGGTCTAAAAACAACACGTAATACATACCATTAACACACAAGACCTGCACATTACCTGGATTATACCAAATCCCCAAACCCCAGGCCATCCATGATCATCCCACCCTTTTCTCGGGCTTTTCCACCGTTAATTCTCCTAGTTCTATCATTTTTACGGATAAAAATAGGAAATTAAATGACCTATGATCATTTTAATGTACTTTTATCAATTCCCAAGAAAACACATGCTTGGAATCCCCTTCCTTCCCCGAATTCCACCATCCCTAGGTTATTCTAACCTTCCCCTAATTTCCCTCCTAGCAATTCTACCGCATAGGAAATGTATTACCAAGTTTTGGGAATGAAAGCCTTACCTTAGGGAAAATTTTTGTGTAATGACCCTTCCGGTCATTTCCACGTATAAGTTTTGAAGTCAAGCAAATCGACAAAAGATATCGTAAGACCTTTAACAAATTTTCTGAACCTTGGGTCAAATGTATCAGGGATTTTCTCTCAATATATAAAGAGTTAGAAGTCCCCCGAAATACCAAATCGAAGGTCTACGAGTCTAGTTTCCTACACACAAAACCTCACGTCCAACCGATCTCGGAGTAAAGAGTTATGACTGTTTTACCGCGGACTGTCTGGCAGAAAACGGGTTGCGAACCGGGTCGCGAACCGGGCTGGGTTAAACTCGATTTAAGCCTCAATTTCACGTTTTAAAACGCCATTTCAGTTCCGAAACAGTGATAAAATATAAGGGAGGTCCCCGAGAGAATTCTTGAGTATCGAAATCGTGCGCATTTGAAAATATTTTATTTAAAAGTCGAAGGTGGTAGGAAGTTATGTTATATTATTATTACCTTTGCAAAATATTTTAAAGGTTTATGAAAAATATTTTTGATACGTTATAATTGTATATGTATTTATTTTATAAGGTTTTTATACACCGTAATATTTTATCGGAGATAATCAATTTGGTTATGTTGAAAACTATTATTATAATATAGTAGGTTTTGTTTGAAATAATTTTCTATGAATTATGGTATATTTAAAATATTATATTTATTTTACCACGAATTTATGCAATACCCGAGTATATACTTAACGGATCGGATTGGTTGCCACCTCCACTTCCACGTGGAAGTGGAGGGCTAACACAACACATAGCAAGTGGAATGGTGGCGTCACTGGAAAGCTTGTCATTCAAGTATATTAAATTGTCCATTATGAGTATTACTTTCCAATTTCAAATAGTTACTGAAACAGAGACCAATTCGTCATTGTTTAATTACTATGCTTATGATTGGAGAGGTTGTGGAGAAAAATCATTTTGATGATTTATTCGGTTACCGAAAGTAAATCAATTATCTACGTCAAGTTATTCAAGCCCAAATCCGATTCTGATCTAGTTTTGGATTTTCTCGGAGTGGTTCGAGCTTGGACATCGTTCTAGCATCTTGTCATCGGACGACAGGTAGATTACGATTTATTTTCCCTAGACTCCGCATATATAGAATAAAATTGTATTAATGGGCATCCTTGGGTTGGTTTATTAGGTTGGCACCACAAACCTTGACCGCTTTATTCATGTCCGCCTATTTTTATTCCTCCGTTGCTTGTAGTATTATTTACCCTTGTGGTCCTGTGAGGCCTTGTTGACTCTGGAACATAGAAGGTGGGATTTTGGGAATGTCCGCGAGTCCCGGGCATAGAATTATCCTTCTAGGCTGGTTATGCTTGCTGAGTAGCTGTGGGCCTGTGCAGGGTCGATAGGTTGATTGTGAGCTGCGGGGCAGCTATTGTGTGTGATCATACCATTTCCATGCATATAAAGAGGTTTTATCCGTGTTTTACTGTGGTTTTGGCTTCGGGCCTACTGGCACTATTTTCTAAACCTTGCATGGCCCGGGGGGGCCGTTTTTGATGGAAATGATTTGGAAATGGTTGATTTCACTTGTGGAGATTTTTGGGCAAGAAAGTAAAATTATGTTTAAAATCATCAGTTTTATGATTATCGCTAGACTCGGCAGGGCCGGGGTGCTAGTTGAGTTTTCTTGTTACTTGAGATGATTTTTAGCCTCGGTCGGACCGAGCACCTGAGATGACTTTTTACTGTTTAGACCCGGCTACGCCCGGGCACCCTTGGAGGGGTTTTTGAGATATTTTCCTACTATTTTTTAGTCCTGGACAGGGTCTGGGCATGCATATTCGAGACTGGGTCTCTATCTTGATATCGAGACTAGGTCTCTATCTTGATACATGTTCTGATACTGAGATTTAGTATGGGGTCGGGGACCTCCATGGACCTTGCTATCTGGGCCAGGGGCTACGGGCTGCGTGTGCCGGAAGAGGGGTATACGGGGGAGTAGAGGTATACGGGCAGAGTCCTTCCATGGAACTACCTGCTGGGCCGGATCGGCGCCGGAGGAGGTACATACAGAGATACTATGGCACTTGAGATCTTCATGCATCATATCATTCATGGTTCGAGGTTCCACCCTTGTTTGCTGTTTGCTGATTGTACGCTCCGGTAGTATGGGATGCCGGAGGGTTTGTTTTCACTTGTTTGTGTTCCTCAGTTGTATGGGCGGCCGGGGGACTGTAGGTAGACTTTTGCTTTTTACTTACAGAATCGTTCTCTATTATGGATAAGTATGAGATTGGTATGATTAGTTGAGTTTGATTCATGTCTCTGAGCATGCCTATTATTACTCTTTCTCTCCTCTTCTTACACTTGAGGTTACCGGTATACCGTCCATTTCGTAAACTTATTTTATATACACTATTATTGCAAGGACCCCAGGTGCGTTATTTCTTACTTTCACCTGTGCCTTTGGTGTGTATATTCTGCTTGCTAGCCTCACATGTGGTTCTGTTGATTTCCCTCTGGGCTAGTTCCTGTGTACCTTTCGTTGATTTCTGTGACTACTTGCTTCTATTCTGTCTATTACTGCACTTTTATCTTATATGTGCCCAGTCAGCCTATGATACCTACTGGGTACCTTATGCTTCGCATTTGGTGCTCACCCCTACCCTCTGCATCTTTGGGTGCAGATCTTAGCGTGGGCCATCGCCGTTAGATCGCTGTGATTCGTGCTTGAAGATCTGTGAGGACTACTTCAGGCTGAGGGTGAGCTCTTGGTGATCGGAGCTTAGCTTTAGTTTATCTTTTGCTTCATGTACTCTATTACCATTCAGAGACATCTGTATATATTCTTTTGGTTTATTTGCACTCCATGTATGTAGTTTGGCTCTGTACTATGATACCATGAGGATGAGCCTCCCACTCTAGCTAGAGGTCGAGGACGCCCTCGATCAGTGGCACCTGCTAGAGCTGCTAGCGTGGAGATAGAGCCCGAGCAGCATGTGGTTCAGGGGGCAGCCCAGGTACCACCAGCTCCAGCGCCAGCTCCAGCGCCAGCTCCAGCGCCAGCTCCAGTACCAGTTCCAGCACCAGCTCCAGTGCCCACTTCTATGCCAGCTTCAGCTGCAGCTCTGTCTCCAGATATCCGGGGATTACTATTGCAGCTTTTGGGTGTGATTGGAGAGCGGCCTTCTGAGGTAGCGCAGACATCCGCTCAGGGGGCAGCCCTGGGTGCATAGAGCTTAGGAGCGCAGCCGGCTACTATGGCTCCCCGTGCGGAGGTCATTCCGGTCCCATCTGTTGCACAGCCTCTTGCTCCTCGCCCAGTTATGACAGAGATAGAGCAGAAGGCGTTGGGTAGGTTTTTGAGGTTAGCACCTCCGAGGTTTGCGGGTACTTCTGGGCAGGATCCACATGATTTATTACTACCTGTGAGGAGATGTTGCATCATTTGGGTTTGTTAGAGACTCGTGGGTTGGTTATACTACCTACCAGTTGGAGGGCCCAGCGAAGTTATGGTGGAGGGCCCAGGTTGCTTGTAGACCACCATCGTCAACCTCTTTGACTGTCTGAGTATTTATGAAGCCTTCTATGGCGCAAAGTTCCGTACCCCAGAGTGATCTGGGACATCGCAGGAGCCAGTTACTCACCTTGCACAGGCGGTCTCACGCACTATCTCAAAATATGAGGACCCATTTCATCAGCTAGCACCGTTCGGAGCTATGATCGTTCCTACCGAGGCAGATAGGATTCGCCAGATTTGTATGGGGTTTGAGGCCGAGATCAGGCAAGCCACTGAGAATTGATGCCATGTCGGTCATTCCAGGCTATGTAACTTATCGCCCGCACTGTGGAGGACTTACAACGACATGATCAGGGGTCCAGAGATAAGAGGCCTCGACATCAGGGTGTCTATAGTGGTTCCAGATATGGTGGTAGAGGTTCTGGCCAGTGGAGCCGGAGTTATCAGCCACAGCAGTACCAGGGTCAGTCCAGCCGACTGGTCCAGGCTTCCCTTCAGACTTTCGGTAGTACCCAGTTCGAGCAGGGTCAGGGCAGCCATCAGGGCTATGGCGGCCAATCTTCGAGGGGTACAGTTTCTGGGGCATCAGGTCGTGGTGGTTATGCGGGATCTACTGGTTCATCTTGACTGAGTAGGTCGTCAGGGGCTTGTTTTACTTGTGGTGTGATTGGTCATTTTGCTAGAGATTGCCCTCAGCAGGGTACGGTTCAGTTGGCCGAGCCTTTACGAGTAGTTCATCCCCCAGCTCGAGGGGGTGGTCGTCAGGGTAGAGGTGGTGCTCCACGCGGTAGAGCAGGTGGTAGGGATGGCGGTCGGGCAGGTGGAGGTTGTCGTCAGTTTTACACGGTCCCTAGAGACCAGAGGCAGAGCCTCAGATGCTGTGATTACAGGTACGATTTCTGTGTGCCATCAGTCTGCTATGGCTTTATTTGATCCTGGATCCACTTGTTCATATGTATCTGCCTACTTTGTGCCTTTTTTGGGGTTGGCTAGTGAGCCATTATCTGTTCCTGTTTCTGTTTCGACCCCAGTAGGAGATTTTTTAGTAGTGGATCGGATTGTGAGATCCTGTATGTTATCTGTTGGTGATTCAGAGACTTGGGGTGATTTGATGATTCTTGATATGCTAGATTTTGATGTGATACTGGGCATGGACTGGTTATCCCCTCACCGTGTAGTTTTGGATTGTTATGCCAAGACCATTACCATAGCCGTGCCCGGTGTATCCCCGGTTGTGTGGCAGGGTTCTGTTAGCCATGCACCATCTGGGATCATCTCTTGTCTTCGAGCTAGAAAGTTGATTTCTCGTGGGTGTTTAGCTTATCTAGCAATGTCCGAGATGTTAGTGCTGACCCTACTTCTCCTGAGTCCATTCATGTGGTTAGAGACTTCCTCGATGTGGTTCTTACCGACCTGCCAGGCCTTCCACCTGAGAGAGATATTGATTTCGCTATTGAGTTAGAGCCGGGCACTAGGCCCATTTCTATTCCTCCTTACCGTATGGCTCCTGCTGAGTTGAGGGAGCTTAAGGAGCAGCTCCAGGATCTGCTAGCTAAGGGGTTTATTAGACCTAGTGTGTCACCTTGGGGCTCTCTTGTTCTCTTCGTGAAGAAGAAGGATGGGTCGATGCGCATGTGTATTATTATCGGCAGTGAATAGGAGGTGACAGGAAGAAAGATCCGATCCGAGGATTGATGATTGTTGACCAGCTTTCAGGGTTCAGTCGTGTGTTCGAAGATTGATTTGAGGTCTGGCTACCATCAGTTGAGGATTAGGGCGGAGGACATCCCTAAGACAGCATTCAGGACACGTTATGGCCATTATGAGTTCCTGGTGATGTCTTTTGGGTTGACTAATGCCCCCTCAGCCTTTATGAACTTTATGCACAGGGTTCTTGGCCCGTATTTGGACTCATTTGTGATAGTTTTTATAGGACGACATCTTGTAGTACCGCGTAGTAGAAG